>JAVQJG010285804.1:0-25732 GCA_036024015.1 Craterocephalus amniculus | reverse complement strand
AATTTTCCTGATTCACCAATCTAAGAGGAAAGATACACATTTTCTGACCTACAAACACTATAGGAAATCTGATGGGCGGGCTAAAAAAATGTAATAAATATAACTGAAGAAGGCCATGTTTAAGAGGTTTCAGCAGAAGATATTGGTGAATGTAGGCCAATTGGAAAACTTGAATTTCATGTCATGATTATTTCACTTTTGCCATCAAGGTCAGAAATAGGAAATATGACTGGAATGGTGAAAGTTACACTTTCTTATCTAGTTTATTGAGTTACCATTGTTCCCTTTATAGACGTTTTGACCAAAAACAACAACAAAGACGTTAAATTGAATCTGGCCTTACCCTTTATGTGTGTGTCGTTGTTGTTTTACTTTAATTTTGATGGAGAAAAAGATGGTAAACTTGGCAAATACAGGAGTAAAACTCCCTGAAATAATTTAGACAGCCTTAACTTTCATATTTTGGGTGTTTTAATAGTATTTTGTGTTCTTGTCTTTGAGAAATTCTCCATCTTTCCTAATATAGCAATGCAAATCACAAATTACAAATTTTGTAAATATGAACCCTCACAGCTATTGGACAGATGGTTTTGCTCCTTCCGTATCTATTGGCCTCCTTGGGGTTAAATCATCTGTTTTCCCTCCAGCTAAGGTTATGTCATCCGAAGCAGTGATATTATGTGAATTACCCTGTGGCGGAGATTGCCTCGTGGTAGTGATTCATCACCTGTTTGGCAGAGGTGACTGCATGAATGACTGAGTGAACAGTTACTGGTATGACGTGCAGAGTGAGCATCTGGTATAGGGGGTTAATTGAGGGCGATTACGGTGATTAATAGCTTTGTTTGAAGTGAAAACACAAGACAGACTGGCTTGTGTTACAGAGCAAATATTTGGGGGGAAAAATCCATCAGTGGCAACAGCGCAGAATGACTGGAAAAAGGTGGTAATCAGGTGTGTGTGCCTCTGTTATGCCGAAACAATTTAGCCTCTCAGCTTAATGGCAATATGAGAAAAAGACAGAGTGCACATTTGTGGTAGGATTTGGGAAATAGAAAGAAGACTTGTGTAAAGGGGGATGACCAAAGTTAACATGGGGATGATTGGTAAACGTGTAGCTCACTTTGTTATTGTCTTGGAGAAAGGTTTTATGTGGTTTTAAGAGTGTGTGGGTAACCGAGGAGAGAAAAATGAGACTGGGAACGCAAACATGCTCATATGTCCATGTACACAGGCTTAAACGCTGTCCACAAAAGCTACTCTCCCTCCAAGCACCACTGCCTTGAAAAACTTGTTACTCTGAAACAGGAAGCAATTTCACTCAAGTGGTTTGAGAAATGGCTGCATTTTCCTCAGGCATCAAGGTTTTGAACAGGCGGACATCATACAGAAAACCACTCATTTTGTTTCACACCACTGCTGTTTTGCTGCCGTGGTTTTAGATTTTGTTAGTACGAGAAAAACCTGTTGGAATAACATTCCTTTGATATTTGATTTAACAGCTTTCCACAGCCTCTGAGGGACTGGTGGCATGAGGCACTTATTTCTGCCCTCAGGCATTGACATGAATTTTATTCCATTAACTGTAAAACAGGAAAATGTACTTTATTAAGTAATTTAAATAGACTCTCCAGCAGTTTTGCTTGCATCTCCATAATGTTAAGTACTAAAACATAATTTGCCTACAACAAAGTGAAAAACTGTCACACTTTCATATGAAATCATTGTCAATGTGGATATGGAAAAGGACAGTATATATCAATATTGAAACAAAGTAGTCTCTGAAATTGTCAGAAAAGAGTTTTAAAAGAGAAAAAATACTGCTTTACGAGTCTGGAGGGATGTAAGGATATACGATTGTCATATATGGGATCTGAGTTTGTTCTGCATTCTGATCATTGTTGTCTTCACTTTGGTTTAAATATATAATTAAACTTGCTGTTTGGTTAAGAATTCTAAAAACTTAAAGATTAAACATCAATCTCCCCTTTAATAAGTACACTGGTTTCACAAGTTCACCTGATAGAATAATCTTTATCTTAGACATTTTTATTGTCCAAGCAGTGTGCATTAGCTAAGACTCAAGACATAAAGATGTTCTCTGGGCTATAAATTCTGGAGTGCTCTTGAGGCTGTGTGCAATGTATAATTTATAAAACTAATTTATTGTTAGAAATTACAGTATAATGGTCTCTTTATTTGTTCTCTCTCAACACAGAGGCTACGTCTGAATAAGTGCTGACAAGTGATTTATTACTTGTCATATATCTTCGTAGTTGTTTATTTTTGGTTTATCAGTGTGAAAAACACTATTTTTGGTCCTCTTTTAAATGCTTAATTAAAACTCAGCCAAGATTTATGGCAGTGCCCCATTCCCTCTGCATCTTGTATTCCACCTGTTTACTTTCTTAAATTGCTTCTCCTTACATTGAACCCTATTTAGAAAAGCTTTTCATTAAGTATCTTTATACTTAGATTCATGATTCACATCATGTGAATCAAAAGTGGGCAGTCCAGTCGACCGGGGAGAGATACAAATTGGATGGCTTTAGATTATAGCTGAGCCCAGCCGTGCATCAAAAATGTAAAAATCAATGGTATACTGTGGTCACTGTTTGCATAAGCAAAGAGTTGTCATAAATGTTATGTAAACTGAATAAAGCCAGTCAATTGCTGGAAATTTCCAATGTGATTAAGTAATAGGCAAGTCTAATTTGGGAAATTACTGAAGTGTTACAAAAAATAATTAAGTATGCTGATCACGTGGCATCTACTCTATCAATCCTTTGATTGTACAAACACAATGGAGGAGATTGTAACATGAAAGAAAAACTGACAAAAATTAATTTCACTAGAGAACATTAGTCTCAGAGGGAGTAAGAGAGTCAGGACTGGCTTCTCTTCAGGTTTGAGTCAAAGGCATGATGCATGTCTGAGTTCATGGAAGTGTTTTATTTCAAAACAAAAAAACATTTCATAACCAATGTTGGGAGAGCTGAGCAGGAAGACAGAGACAGTGACATCCATTCCACTACCAGTCAAAACACCAACCTGAAATAGACGCTTTGTTCCCTATGAATGGCTTTAACATGTGTTCTGCTGTAACTGGAGATGTATAATGACAGCCTTTTTACCAACTCTATTTATATTGTAAAGGCTATTAGACCAGATTTTTTCCCTTCTGTGTTTTTAATCTCTAAGTTTTGGCACTTGTTTGACCAAAGGATTTGTCACTGAGGATAATCCGTCTTGACTAAAAAGGAAGGTAAAATGTTTAAAAATATGTTGCTGATCTTGGCAGGATGCTCTGAGCTGCAGGGTTCCTGCTATCTCTGCATCTTTACCTGAACACTCACCTCTCCCTCTCCCCAGCATTTGGTCTGCGCCAGCTGTTATTCTTAAAGGTCTGTGAACCTTACATCAAAACACGGTTTTATATGATATTAATCTCCACTTTTCGCTCCATGTAGGCCTCAGGGATAATCAATCATGTAAAAGGGTGCCAATATGCCTCTATACAGCGGGGGTGCAGGGATCAGGACATGAAAAACATCAGGATAGATTGGATTACAGGAAGTCAGAATGTGGTTAGTGAAATTGTTGGTTTGGATTTGTTGAATTTTCTATAGAAAATACCATCCATTCTGAATAAATACAACTGGGCAGTCTGAGGTGTTTTTGCATGAATGTTTTTGTTGCCACCTTCAGCCTGTAAAGTTCCTGAACTTGTCTGGCTTAGGCTGGTTTTAGCTTATGAAGCAGCGAAGTGTGAGGGTTGTAGTAAAGCTGTGTGTAACGTACTTGTATTTACAACCTGTAATGCACAATAGTTAAATATTAATAATATCTGATGGGAAAAGATGACTGCTCCACTTCCTTCTTTTGTTGTGTTTGCCTCTACATCTGCAAAAGGGTTTCATTGTCTAATAAAAGAGCAGGAAAAGGACAAATTAAATGAACACACTAAGAATACATAGTAATGAGAGGAAAAGGTCTGCAGGAGGTGACAAGAACATCAACCTTGGCATACAAGCAAGTTATCCCAATATTACATTCCTTTTCTTGTCATAAAAACCTTTTTAATCCTTTGTGCTAGTGAACTTGTAGTTCAGTATTTCAGTACAGGCCAGGTAGTTAGTTTTAAATCCCTCAGTTGAGACACCCCACACTGTTTTCACAAGGCAAGGCAAGTTTTTTTTGTATTCCACATCTCATGTACAAAACTTTTTTTTTTCAGATCTTATTTTTATATGTTAAAAACAGGCAGCAATTCTTCTAGCTTTGAAAAGTGACTCCAAATTTTAAGCAGCATTGCTTTCAGCCATTTTCTCCCTTCTTTGTTCAGAACATGCTAATTTGACATGCATTGATTTGTGTATAAAAAATTTATTTTTTTCTTTTCTGTTAGGAATATAGGAATGTACAGAGCCCCTTAAAGGACTGTGGAATATTTTTTTTCCTTTTGCATTACCATGCAATACTTTTCCGTTCCCTTGTAATAAATATAATAATAACTAGGGCTGTCCCGATACCACTTTTTCACTTCCGATACCGATAAAGACGGTTGAGTATCGGCCGATACCCGATACCGATACTTATATTTTGTTATGAGCTAAATATTGTGTCAAACCTCACCTCAAAACCTTAAGGTGTAACTGATAAAGTCCCCAACAGAATGTGTGAGAAAAATTGAGTCAATAATTATTAACCAAAGACTCTGTGTAACACATAGCACATTTCTGTTTTAAGAAAAAACAACCTGAGTAAACCCTGTAGAAAATGTACTAGGGCAATCTCGTAAATGGTGCTGAAGTAAAGGGGCTGGATAGACAACAGTATCGGCATATTTCAATGCAGGCCGATTTTCCGAACCGTGTTTTTTTGTTGGTATTGGCACCGATACCCGATACTGGTGTCGGATCGGGACAGCCCTAATAATAACTGTGAGAGTCTGTGCAGCCTTTAAAGCCATTTTGTTCAGTTTCTTTTATATGTTTTGGTCTGCATCTGTCCCTACAAGTCACATGAGCGCATATACCTGACATGTATATGTTAGAGGAAGCATGTAATTGTAAGGCAGTGCTGTTTACAAGTGCTGACGAAGAGGTTTGCTGAAATCAGAAATGTGGCATGGCGCTGCTTTACCGTTTTGGCTTCCGAATGTAACGTGCAAAACATGACTGGGGCCATGGATATTGTTTTGGGGTAACTTGATTTTTTTATGTGGTTGTTATGACAATGATGTGGAGCACACGGTTCTCATGGACGCAGTCAATGAGAGGTTGAACTGTCAAACGGGATTATCAGCCGGTGTTCTGTCGAAATGAGAACACAGACCATCAACAAGGTTGAAGCTTTAAAGCTTTCACAAAAAAAGGGGCATGAGGCAAACCTGACGGATCTGTCGGGTCCATCAGGTTGGTGAATGACAGCTGATAAACAAAATGTTACAGCTATCAGACTTTTCTGTGGAAGAGTGCAGACAAACTAGACAAAAAGATAAATAAATGATCTTTTTTATATATTATTTTTTGTGATTTGATGTTGCAGGGACAGAAGCAGAACAAAAATACCCAAAGAAACTGAACAAGATGGCTTTAAAAGGCTGCAAGCACTTTCTGTGGCTGTGTGTAGTGAATGATAGACATCCATTTTTTGCAAGGGCATGCAATACTTATTGAGAGATAATGCAAAAATATTGTGTGGTAATGCAAAAGGAAAAGAATATTCCCATGCTCCGTAAGGGGCCCCGTAGGAACCCATTATAACATGAATAGCTAATTGCAACTGCTTGGGAAAATGTAATCATTTATACTAATTATAACTACAAAGTTATAGCCTTATACAACAGGAATATACTAACACACATAATTTACTGAAAAATATTCTAACCAAAAACACCTTTTTTTCCTCTTTATTTCCATATTAGTGTAACACAGGATTACAAGCTCGATGCAGGCGGCGTCTCAATGCTATAATGTTCTTTGGAGGCAGAGACAGCTATTGAGAAAGCAAGAGGTGAGAGAAACGGTGGTCTTGTGGTCTTTCTTTGGTTTCTAATATTGCAGAAGTAGCTCTTCAGCAGCCAAGCAGCACCATGTGACAGTAACCGGATCGCCACGCAGCTGCAGCACCGAGCACCCACGGTTGTCCCCAAGGCTGCTGGAATAGTGACAGGGCAGGTCCACATGCATGCAAGCACACAAGTCCTGTACACACACATCTACCAGAGTATGGAAAATCCCAAATAGTACAGGATGAGGGTAAGTGGGGAGGTGCAGGGGAGAACCCTACACTGCCTGTTTCAAAGATGTTTTTAAAGCTGTGAAATTTCTGGTCAAACCACGGCAGGCTCGATTACACACACTGCTGTCTTTTAAACTGAGAGGCTGTATGTTTGTTCTTCTGTTAAATGAAGGGTGGCGGTGGTTAGACAGGAACCCAACTACACTCAATTAGGAATGTCTCTGTCAGAGGGCCGACCAGACACTTGTTCTTTATTAAACTGTTGTTTCTCTTAGCTGTGATGGCCATCACTGGGAGTTTATAGAACAGATCCAACAGAGAAAATACTATTCAAACTGGCTAGAAGCATTAAAGGCCAAGTTTAGCTGTGTCTGAAACGCTGACGTGTCTGAATAGAATCAAACAAATCATTCTTTGCTAAGAGTACAAATTGAAACCATTTTCGACTGTTATTTATGACGCTTTAACTTGGGGCCATTCGTCATACCTTGGCATAAAGACCAGGAGAAGGGATTTCGTCTGCTTGTCTCTTTTTCATGGAATAGTTCTTAACTTTACAGCCCAGCCGGCAGGGCACAAAAATCTGTCTGTACAGTGTTGATCGATTTAAGTTGGTTGTGTTGACAAGATCTATGATTCATGTCTTGTTTGTCCATCTATTGTTGAGACCATTTGTCTGTCCACTGTAATCCACTCGAAGCGAGCAAACAAAAAATCAAATCGTTTGATCAAAACAGATAGCAGCTCTCAGATATCATGGTCAAATTTTAGAAAACTGATTAATGGCCTTTTTCACTTTTCTCTAGAGACTAAATCTGTCAAGTTGGATGGAGGGGGTCAATATGATTAAAAGCTTAGTTTGTCAAACTATGGAAATGCTTTAGCTTTGGGATCATTTTTAGGGGACGAGTTAAAGGCAAATTTGTTTTCTTGTTTGGCTTTCGGTGTGCATTAGTCATACCTAAACAGCAGTTTTTGCCTTCATACATATATCCCCTTAATGTAAAGCGTCAAAACAATTACGCATTAAGTCACGCTGCTCTTTTCTGGCTTGTGGTCACAAGTTAAACTGAGACTGAGAATCCATGTTTCAAACACATGCACACAACTGCAGAGTAACCCTACACCAGTATCTCTAAGTCAGGCTTGGCTGCCAGACACCAGGGAGCATGCAAGGCTGTTGCAGGGCAGGGTAGGACAGCAACGTATCCAAAGTGCATGGCAAGCTGGCAGACAGATCAAACGCTCTGCCCTGAGCCATGATACTGAATGTTGCATGATATGAGTTGAAATAAATAGAGGGAATGCTGTGTGGAGTGTAATGAACAATCATCAGCATTCCACTTGTAGTGGCTTGCAGATGAATTTAAAAATTTCTCACCAATAAAGGAAATTCAAGTATTTGTAGTGGGATAAAGTAGACTTCTCTCACACTAACAGGGGAACTAACAATAATGAAGTTTAATCTTATCTCAACACATCTTAGATTAAATGTCAGATTGTGTACCACTGAAGTTGTTCTGATATTTGCTCAATTGTCAAGCAGGCAAACTCATGTGATTTGATCAATTTCCAATATTTGTTTATAAGTTAACCACTAATGGCATATCTGTTAATTTTTCAGCACAAAAAGATGTTTTCTTCAATCTGAATGGCGAATTGTAAGAATATCAGATATTATGTAAAATGATGCACATAGTTTTTACCAGCGTTCCAAAATACCATCATCAGTCTTGGAAAAAAAGTCACAGAGTGAAACAAAGCCCCAACATCTGAGAGGGCAGAACTGGATTTACACAAGATACCTGCTCATCCCTTTACATTACTATGGCACAGTGGCATAGGAAACTGGAAACACTGCTTTGTTTGGCTCTTCAGATGCCATTAGGGTTTGAGTGATTTGTTTTAAGGACTCAATCAAACCAGTTGTAGCAAGTGAGGACATCAGATACACATCCAGCATGCGTACAAAACAGCCACCGGTGTTGTATATCAAAACAGTCTTGTATCATAAGCTTTTCATAATCTGACAAAACACCCCTAAATCTTAAATGGTGTTGACTTTGAAGCTCAGACAATGACTGTTATTCAGTCTGTATGTAAAACATGGAAATGTGCCATTTCTAGGTAATAGTTGTCTGCCAGCAAAAATGCTGCTTTTTAATCCAGACAAATATGAGTGAAGTTCTGTTTTTTTCTCACTTTTGTTTATGCCACGATGGCCAATTTACAGCACAGATTCACAGCATAACTATGTTCTGAACGTTTTCATTGGCAATCAGGTTGAGCAGACCAACAAAAGCATGATTACATTTTTCTTAACCCTGGACGGCTGTTTCTGCTTGTCCGAACCTAGCATGTCAGCCCCTCGTCAAAGCAAAAAAGTTTTTTTCTATCAACACCATTCAATTCAGCTTGTTTCTCTCTCAGAAGTGTCAAGGGAAATGAACTTGCCACACTAAGACATATGCTTTCAGTCCACTCTCTTCTGCAATGAGGCGAGCTGGCAGGACGATCAAAGGCTTTCCACTGAGCCCTGATACTAAATGTTGCTGATGATCTGTCCAAGAGGAAAGCTGACTGATCATACCAAACAAGTGGAGAGGTCAGGCTGCGTCAGTCTGATCTTGACGTGAGGCCAGAGTCTTGTGAAATACTGAATGAGAATTTGCCTTCACCAGAGTGTCTCCTTGTGCACATACGGAGAGCAAACACTGAAGGTGGAAAGAGTGATGAAGGCAGTGGGGAAATAAGATAAAAGATATTTTGATAGTTACGCATCTGTAGTGTAATGGCTTCATGTTAAGTAAGGAGCAGGGAACAAGGAAATATGTGGTTGGGGTTACAACCTGGAAAATTTATGGATGGGATCGTACAGGTTACAGGTGGAATGGAAAACTTCTGGAAGACCTGGAGCCCACATTGTATGTGCACTAGTCCTTTTATGTTTCCCACTTTACAGCTTTCCCCACCTTTTTTATTTTATTTTCTCCATCATTACAGCTGCTGATAGACGGATTGAGACAGAAATATAAATATCAGTGTTGCAAAGAAAAAACCCAGGGCAAAGCGGCCCAGAAAAGAGGGGAATCAATCTGGCGGAAACAGAAATGCGGCACAAGTGAATGAACTGTAGGAGCAGATGAGTTGCAGAGGACAGGATTTGGAGAAATGTGTTGAAACTGTTAGATTCAAAAACATGTTTTAGCTTTTTGACACTGCTTTGTCAGAAATCTGCTCTGAATCAGATCACACCCAGAATGCCTGTCCTTACCGGGCCCTCAGAGGGAAATGCTAATAAATTAGTGATTGCAGGTGGAATCAACCAGATCCAAAAAGCACCGAACAATAAAGCTAATCTCTGTCTATCTGGCCAAATCCCGACGAGAACAGTAGAACGTAAGTGGTTGCTGTGTGTTGAGCCACCGCACATCTCATCTGAGGACACTCCAGAGATGAAACATGGGGGAACGGATAAATTAGCCTCTCCCCTTTAGTTGTGTCAGAGGAGAGGTTGATTTATACCCTTTGTGTTATTCTTCACAGGCGTCATTATTACACCTTTGTGATTGTTGCTTATCTTTTTATCAGGGTGATGAAAATGGCAATGTGTTCTCTCTGATAGGGAGAGGGGTTTAATTCAGCAAAACTAACATAGATAGTGCACAATATAACACAATGGCATACAGTCGGTGCTTTCATTATCAAAGCCTAATCTCCCTTTGTGCAAATGCGCCTTCCTGGTCGGTCGGTGAAAAAAAAAGAAAAAGATGGGAGAGGCACTCTGATATGCTGGTAGACATTCACAAACAAAGACAGCACTATCGCCTCGGTGTTGACGCCACACGGTCCAGAGTTGTCAAAAGTATCTGACTTCCATCTCTGCAAGATTACAGAACAGAACAAAAAAATGGAGGAGAGAAAAAGTAAGAAAGAGGATATAGATCAAATGCGTGTTCAAACAAACTCGGCTGGCGTCAGTCTCAGCATACAATGAAGAACAATGTCGCCTAGGCAACCCCGGCAGCCTTCCATTCGGTCTTCATCTTTTTGTTGTTGTTTTTTTTTTTTGTTTGTTAGTTTTTTACCATCATCTTAAGTTTGTCTGTGAGATATTAAACTATATGCCAAGGGTTTTAGATTGTGGAATCACAATGACAGATTATCTGACAAAATGTCTTCCATTGGGGGAAAACAGATGGCGATGTAATTCTGATGAATGATGAACAGACCAATAAAGATGTGTAAAACACACACAGAGATGTCAAAAATGTCACTGCATGGCTCTTCCTGCACTGTTCCAGAAACAGCTAAAGGAACTCTATTTTCATTATTTAAAAATGACCTGCCTCTGTTTTCCTTTTTGGGATTTCTGAACAGAAGAACAGACAGACATTTTAAATTCTCCACGAAATCATGAGGAAAGGAGATAACACACTTGACTATTTCATCAAGTTACTTTTACAGTTTAACTGTGTTTTGTTCTGCAGGAAAAAGAAAACAAATATGACAGATGAGAGCAGGGTTTGGTACATTTTTATAGTTCTGCTGACAGAGAAAAATAAAAAAGTGCATTGTTCAAAATATGGCTAAAGCAGGATAGTACATGAATATATAGTGTTATTTATACAGATCATTATTATTATGGATTATTATATATAATAAATAGATTAAGTATGTATTTCTAAACATCACACATGTAACAGTATAATACCTAGATAGATATCTGTTATATCAAATGCAAAGTTTAGAAATTCATATTTAATAATCTATTTAAAAATTACATTTCTTAAGCTGTTGCAATTTGAAAAGGCTCCCAAATCCTGTATACAGATCTGCAATTCTTATATTTGCTTTGGAATCAAGTCTGTATATACCAAAGTGCAGTGAAATTTGCTTCCCATTTACCTGTCAGGCCCTCAGCAGAGCCTCTACAGAGAAAGGCAATGGTCTCACAGCGGGAGTCCTCACTGAGCTGCTGTGAGGACTCTTAACAGAGTCGGCACAAGGACCTGCCTGGGTGGAAGGAGTGTCTGCATTCCAGACCTTCGCTGTCAGAGGTCTGGGATCAAAAGTCCTGCCGGGTGAACTGATGTCTGGCTCACTCAAGATGCCGTGATCTGATCCAGAAATAGAGAGTGCGGTTGCTGAAGAGCAATCTGAGTCCATTATTTCTGTCGGTTTTGAGGGGGCTTTGACAAGGCCAGCACCCGACATGGGATTGCTGTCATGTTTGAGTCTTTGTTGGGATGGTAGAGGGATTAGCTCTGGCTGGTTTTTCTTGCCACAAGCTTTCCAGCCATTCTGCCCCTCCTTATCCTCCCTGTGTTGCTCTGAGCTTTGGCAAAATAAAAACTCATAGTCACCTCCTGTGGAGGGCCTGTTCTTTAGGTGGAAGAACTCATAAAACTGGACGCCACATTCATAAAGAGACTTATATTTATATACAGGCACACAGATGGCTGTCCCTGCAGCAGAAGGAACCTTGTTGGAAGGGCAGTAGTGGAGGCTGGGAGAGACGGGCAGGGGTGGCGGGTGAAGTACAGGGATGAGGGCAGAGGGAGAAAAAGACACGTCAGTCTGTAGCTCTCTCTGTCTCAGCTCGCGCTCCAGCATCACATTTTCCAGCTCCTTGTCGGCAAAGGCTCGTCTCTTCCTCATGCGGGCGCTGATGGAGGGACATGGAAAGTGTGTTTGATCACGCTGTTGCTGCTTTGACCAGCAGGACGAGTCATCCTCTCCAAGCATCGTAGGTTTTAACCCTGAACATGAGAGTAAAGCCACATTGTGTGGTTACACATTCATTTATGGAATCATTTTAATGGATAATAAACCTGTTACATTAAATTGCTGTATTGATGTTTGAAGACTTTACTGTTTATTATTTTAATTATGCAGTTGGTTAGCTGTGTCATTTTTGCTTAGCTGAGGGAACAGGATGACTGAGAGGGCTCTAAAAAAGACAAAGCCTCCATCAGGATTTGAATGCAAGCCAGTAGCTATTAATGGACATTATGTATTATAGTATTTTCATTATTAAGTCAAGCCACGATGTTCGGCCTTGTTTATAAAAGAAAGTGTGTGATTCTATGTGTAATTGATCCAAGAGGTAAAACTAGAGAGGCAGAAAGCACAACCATCTAAATGAAGGTTTATTTACCTTTGCATTTAACTTGAATATGTTACAATGATTAATTTATCAAAATATACTTGAGGGATAACATCTAATACGGGAACAAATAAACATGTAAATAAGCCAATAAAAAATTAAAGGCTGAGACTTGGACAAAGAATACAAAGTTGTATATCAGTTATAGTAAAGATAAAACTGCAGAGAAGCATGGAATCCAGATCCATACCAAATATAATTTCTCTACAATTTATTTTAAGAAAATGTGCGCATTTAGTTTGATGTGAGCATTTATCATAATGAGTCAGTTTGTGACTCATAATGACTGTAGCACACTAAAGTAATAAAAGAAAGTAAAAGTTGTCTTTTGTATCTGCTCATCTGCTGAATAAAATGCACTTTTCAACAAGTTCTAGGTGAAAAGAAAAATGTTAATGGGGAAGAAGCTATTAATCATTCTTTACCCTGCAGGATGTTCCTAGACACGATGCTTGACTCTGCTGCTCTGGTATAACACTGATACACTGTTCTCCTCAGCGGAGCTGCACACTTGACCCCCCTTTTACCCTGAGAGAAATGTGAACAGGAATCAGACATTTGGATATAATTATATTATACAGGGACAACCTCCATATGGTAATAAAAGAGAATTAATATAATATGCAACACACATGTAAAGCAGATAGAAATCTTTGGAATTCGAAGAAGCTAAAAGGACTGTATTTGACACAAAGGTAACTTGTCATACAGAAAAACATATCTTATACTTTGTTCTAGTCAATAGTATTTTAGCAAAAAATATTATTTAGGTTACATAAACTGTTAGCCTTTAATGACGTCAGACTGATTTATGATCTGTATCATTTTGCTAAATTCAAAGAAAAAGTTCAAGTAATATATTTTAAACTACACAAGGTTGTGTAGTTAACAAGGTTAACATGATTTAAGACATCAGTTAGTCATGTTTGCTTGGTGTTAGAATGTCCTCATTTCACAGATTGCATGTAAAATCTGTCTTAAAGACTAAAAGGGTTAAGAAAACAATTCTACTAAAATCATCTACTAACATGGCAGCTCTCTCCAGTCAGAGCAAAATTAGAGAACATTTGGTAATGTATTTCTTCAGTGTTGAACATAAGAACATTAAAAATGTAGGCTGTATATAAATGTTTGAATAAAAACACTACCTTAACCTAAACTATTCAGCACATTTACTGAAGTGTAAAACGTCATATTTTTCTCTTGTGTCACGATCATACTTTAAAAGATGAATAAATATGGTAACCCCAATTCTCAAAGGTCAGACTCTGAACCAAAATCCCCATTTTGACAATACATAAGAAAGATAAGCTCCAGGTCTAATGAATATAGAAAATTATTACCTTTAAATATAATTTCAATATCCATGGAAAAATTGGTGTAGTCTACACTTTATTTCCCCAACGCACATTTAACCCTGCTGTGGTCTGATTCAACAATATTCATGCCCTACTAATCACCCACTGGCCTCCGTTCATCCATCTGCCTTTTCTCCATCACCATTTCTTACTCACTGACCTGGCCTTGTGCTCTCCTCACCTCCGCAGCCTGCTGCCTCCTGAGCGCAACCTGCGCTGCCATGACGCGCTGCCGCTCCACTACCAGCAAGCAGCAGGCGCAACGACAGTCCCTCCAGCGGCAGAATCGTTTGTGGCCTTTCAAACACGAAACGACACCGTGGTTTCGACAGCGAGCACATTTGGGGCTCCGGGTCATCTTGCGTGCTTTCTGCTGGTGGCCCTCTGCGGATAGGAGCGCTCTGTTCTCTCCTCCGTCCCCGGTGCAGCAGCGCTGGCCGGCGCATCCGTCAAAAACTTCAGATTTTAGTACATCACGTTTTGCTGTGGTCTCCAGCTGCAGGCCTCCTTCTTCCAGCTGAGTGGACATCTGTGACAGTGCAATAATACGTTTAACCCGAGTTGAAAAAGTGTAACTTCTACACAACTTAGAAAACGTTTTTACGTACGATATAAATAAACAGCGATATCATTAAAGAATCTGTGCACATTCAAATATGTCCATTCAGCCTATTAAAAGCAAATTTTTCTCTTTAAAAAAAAAATCAGCAGTAAAACGCCTTCAGTTGGATAAAAGCAATAAAACTAACAGGTTTGTAGTCCCGGTTGGAGAAGATGCGCATGTAGCACAGAATAAAAATTCCCACCACTAACCTACACGTATGGATGTGTCCTGCACCAGCTCTACTGCGGCTGCTGCCACCCGACAGCGTTTTCAGGGTGGAAACTTTGCAGCCTACCGCCAATCGTTTGAAATGCTAAGCCCGTCTCAGCTGCTCGCTCACGCGCTTTCCAAGAAGAAGCGGTTGGTAAAACCGGGCCGCAATGCTGAGCTCCTGGCGCTGGATCCACGAGCAAAATATTTGGGGAAGCCCACTTACAGCTTATAGAACTCACTCTTCCTATAAATCCCTCTACCTGCGCGGCCCTGCCCACCTTTGAAGTTGGTCTCATCTTTCTAATGGGGAGGGGATCTTGCCTATCTATTCTGCACACCTCTTGGCAAAACACAGACAATTAAGACATAAATACTTTGTGTTTCTTGGAAGTATTTTATTTAAGGAGCTAAATTCTTACATCTACAAAAGAGATGCAAAAATGGCATTTTTTGTCATCATAACCAACAGGGTTTAGCTATAAAGACAGTCAGAGGTTATGCGCCACTCAGGGATTTTTAGCCCCACACACAGTATGTTGATTTATACAAAAATGGACTAATTACGCACGCGCCTCAGTGATAATAGATTGAGAGGGAGACAAGAGGAATGGTAGTTTCATATTACCAGAGTCCTACTTGTGCTCACATTAATTATAACGTTAAATATTTCACAGATTTTTTTTTTGCCTCCCTTGAAATTTCAGCCTCTAACATTTGTTAGCATATAAAACTAATCAGCAAAATGAAAAGACATAAATCTTCCCTTTTAGCATGAGTTGTTCAGGTAAGAGTTTTTTTTAACACTGCTAACAAATTATATTCTGTGTCACATTTGCAAACAGCTGTACTGCACTCCCTTCCTCAACAACCAGTCTTGTGGCTGATGGAGTGCTGGGTATGATTAGAGCTGATGTTTTCTACCAGACTGCAGGCTGCTAAGATGGTATGAAAAGTGTGCTCCCTTCTGGTTGCATTCTGGAGTTACAGCTGGGGGTATCTCCTCCAGGGTGAAACTGCAAAACTCTTTTGTGTTGTTATCTACTATATGTTCCAGCAGGAGAGATCATGGAGGAACTTTAATATAAACTTTAGCAACCAGAAAATGACCCTGATGTCCTGCACTGGACATTTTAATACCCGGAGTGGTTATCTCTGAAGATCCTGGCGGGGCAGATTGAAATGGTTCTCCATCATAACAGCTGAATTCAGTGCATGATAACATTATATTACTAGAAAAAAAGATGTTTCAGCTGTCAATTTTTACTTCATAGTGCAAAGGTTATTCTTTTAAGTGTCCAACATTTGATGAATCACATACACAAAGTTTATATTTAATCAAAAATGAGTACCATGAAAATTAATTCAAGAAATCGGTCTAATCTATTGAAGATATTTTTGAGTTACGTGATCTCATCTTTTGCTTTTTCTTTACCTTTAAAACACATCAGATTTCTTCATTTGATGGCCTAACAGTTGTTCAGAAAGTGAAATAAACTAAACGTGAATCTACAATATTAGTGAAGTGTTCAAAACTTTATAACCTCAGTATTGTATAATTTGTTAGATGACATGTAAAGGGTTTAAACTTGTGCATAATCCAACTTCAGAAAGACTATATTAAATGAAAACACTGTAGGCAACTCAATCCACCAACAGCAAATCTATGATCACTGATCAGCATGTCAAAGAATGTATCACTGATGTAAAACTGAGAACACCTGTCATTTCCGCTTATTTTTATGTTCATGGTTAACACACCCCACCACCACCACCACCCCCACCCCCAGTTCTAAGGATGTCAGTGTATTCGCATTTCTTTCATGAAAAATAAAAATCGGGAGATTTTTTAAAAATGATTTTAAGTCTTCACTGATATGAAAAAATGGATGCTGAAAGCCTGGTAGCTAGACACAGAGTTGCAGCAGTAATGGTAAAGAAAGAGCCATAGTTCCACTAAGTAAAGCTGCATTGGCATCCTCCAAAATGAAATCTCCTTGTGCTATCTAACTTTGAAAAAGAGACTTGGCAGAGGAGTTACGGTGCAGAAAGACATTGCATTGACTTGCCACCCAAAGTAAAGCAAAGAAAATTCTCGGTGCACATTATTTGCTAAAAAATAAACTAAAGTAGATCAAAATAAGCCCAAGTGCAATGACATTGACCATGACTACCACCATGAATGAATAGTTGTGACATTGAAACAAGGAGATGGTGAGTGCATGAGCACAAAATGTGTTGCTAAGAAGACACGGGTACTGTACTGTAACATTAATTCCAGTGGAAATGCAGCTGGAAGTGGATTCTGCACATGAGGATGACACAACAAAAGCCAAAGTTTGTAAAGAGGAAAAAAGTGAAAAGTATGACCTGGTCAAGTATATGTTGCCTGACTGTTCAGGTACTTTGAAGAGACAGTTAAAGGTACAATAAGAAAGTAATCTTCCATTCAACATAGATATGATGCAGTTTGACATTTAAGTGATATTTAGTTACTTATTTTTCATACTGCAACATTTTGTATGAAATAATCTCTAAAATATTAATTTTCCACTTAGAAATTTTAATTACATTGTATATGAGCCATATATTTTCACACAGAATCTTAAAACTCAAGGCCTTAGAGGGCAAAGTGCCAGTAAACTTTAGTTGTGAGCCATACTTAGCCATAGAAGACAGAAGAATTTAGCTGTTTGTACATAGAGGGATGGACAATCAGATTTCTAAGGCATTGGTGGGTCAGAGCCAGCTGGGCTTCTGGCTTTGATGTCCAATTTAGCATACAGTGGAGTGCCACACTTTGCTAGTCCCTCTTTTTTGAGATTTAATGTTGGAAAGATGATGAAATGTAATCTGAAACATTCTCAAACTGAAACTAGATCAAGATCATTTATAAATCCAAACAAGCATTATAGCTGAACTGCATTTAATGACAAACAGAATCATGGCAGGATTTAAAATAGATAATGAAATAAAACAAAAAAAAGCTTGCTGATCTATCACCAGCTTCAGTCTGCACTACGTGTAGTTTAGCAGACTTGCAACCAGCTAATATTGTGACTATTTGAGAACACGCTGTCAGGTGAAAAGCATTAGTCACAGTGACCCATGTGATCAAAGGAGAAAAACAAAGGAGGCAAAAAAAGTGTAATCAAAGAAAGCTATCTCCAGAGTCTTCTGCACTCAGGGGAATTCCTGGCATCCAAGGGCTTTCGTTTTAAGTCTACAGAAAAAGAAAGGGAAAAAAATCAATGTAGGTGTTAATAAATTTTCTAATTTGTAGATATCAAAGAAAATCATTATTTTGGGAATCTCTATGGCTTTTTACAGTATTTTTGGTTTGTTTTTTTGACAACATAATTCCTAAGTAAACATGATTTATTGATAACGGTTTATATTCCTTAAGGGAAAGAACATTTGACTCAATTTGAGGAGAAAAACCCAAGCAAACAAGACTAAATGTGTCACAGAAGTTCCAAAACTGTAATGCTTAAAAGTATTTATTTACAGTAAACTCTTTCATACACATCTCAATACCAGATAACCTTTAAACTAAATTTTCTATTCAAATAACTTCATGGTGATTATTTTTGAAAACCATCCATATTCTATACAAATTTAAAGAAGACCACCTTTAATATACTAAAACAGAGAGTATAAAAAGAGTTAAATATAACAAAGTTAGAAATCTAGCCCAGCCAACAATTTGTTCAAACACCTACTTCTTCCCACTATTTCTTCTCTTTATTCATGTGGGGATAAAACAAGATAATTGTGCACCATTTGCTTTGCAGATTTTCTAAATTCTCCGGTGGATGAGGAGTCCACAAATGGATGTATGGGTGAAAGGCTACAGCTGCTTTGGAGTTAGCATGTACGATGTGCCTGGCCCTCTATAGTATGCCCATGAAAAACAGTTAAGTACCCCTCTTATTGATAGCATCAGCTCAGCTGCTGCCTGCAGTGGAGTGTGCCTCTCAAAGCCCCTTGACTCTCAGACAAATTGACTGTCATCAGCGGTGACATGGTGCTCTGGCATTCTCGTCACACATCCTTCTCTTTCCTGGCCTCTCCTCAGTGTCCTGCAGTTTTACTGAGAGTTCTGTTCATCTACTAACATTTTTGTTGCAGAGATGGAGTTAGACAGACCCCTTGGCCCCCACCATTGGACCTGCCAGCAAGCCTTCCTCTACCTTCCTCTTCCTCAATGACAAAATAAAAAAGACAGACAACCCATTAGTGATTCTCAAGGACAAGGCGACTGCTCCAACTTTGTATAAAGTGCTAGAGGAGTTTGAGAGGTAAGGTGTGTTTTCAAATTCCGTGCTGAGCTGAATGTCAATTCAGTTCAAAGAGAGAAAAATAAAGACACTAGACTATGTTTCATGGTGCCTTTACACAAAGACTTTAACAGCGTTATCCACCTACTTTCAAAGAGCCAGACACCTTGGTAGTTATCAGTGTAAGGCTGGGGCAATTAAGCTGACAGATTTCTTTTTCTCTCCCTTTTTAATGTGGATATTTAACCTGAACCTTAGAGAATGTTTGAGGAGAGAAGCTTCTAAAGATGGAGCAAAAGCTGCTTAAAAATGTTAACTTTATCATATTGGCCACAATGTGAAACAACACCTTTTAATATGTTGTGCAACGCAACAACAATCTTAAAATCTCTGACATGAACCACAGAGAGGAGTCTTTGTCGCTGTAGGTTCGTCAACCTTAGCTTGTTTTTAACTATTTTTTCTTTTTAAAGTAGAATATTAAATTATTATTCCTTCAAAGTTTTTCTCTCAGAGCCAATAGTCTGACCAGCAAGAAAATGACAGGATTTGTTGTGATTCTTTCTTTTACAGAGGTTGATGTTTGACCAAGAAAACCATCAAGATGTTTGAAAACCAAGACATATCTCTGACTTTTGGTCAGGATTTAGTCAAATGCTTGTGATTGATTATATTTCTTCAATCACTGTGTTGTGGTTATTCAGAAAAAAAAATTGCTATTTTTAAACCCCAGCAATGTCATAACATCCCAGCGCCCCGTTGAACCAGAGCTGGGAACAGAGACAATATCATTTTTGATCTACATCGTGGCACACACTGCACCTGGTTTATTCAAGTAAGAAATGCTGATATTTTTGCACATGTGTGTGGGTGAGGAAGATATGAAGACAGAGTCAGATATTATCAAATATGGAGCAGAAATTCTATCAGCCTAGAGATATTTTTAGGTTTGAAGGTATAAACAGGTTCCACTTGATGCTGGAAAGAAATTCAGAAAAATCTTCATGTTCTGTAAGTCATCTTAGTCAATAACACCATGGTCATGAGACTGCTAACTGGTGTAATTGCAGAATTGTACACTGTCCCTGCCTAATAAACAAGTGAGTAATCCTCTGAAGTTTGGTGTGTTAATAGCATCTAGACAAAAAATAAAGGGAGGATAAAGGTGGGGAAGGGGAGATGGAAAAATGCAAAAGAAAATTCTTGGTTTATACATCTGAGAATAAACAGGGCAAAATATTTGTTTCTCTCTTTGATTGTAACCATAGTTACATTTTAGTTTCCCTGATGAGGTCTCTTAATGGCTGAAAGAAAATCTCCCATTTGGCAGAAGTTGTTGGTTTTATGTCCATCTGCCATTTAGTCCATTTTTGTCTTCCTGCTCTCTGCTTCCATATTCATGCTTTATTATTTATACTTTTTTTAAATATTCAAAACATTTCCTTTCATCCCTCTTCCCTTCCTTATATCCTTTGCTCCTTTGTTGTCCTTTCCTACCTTTAAAGGATTGTGCCAGTCCTCACTGATCATGCATTTCTTTTTTCTTGACTCAGTCACAGTAATAATGCTATCATATCACATGCCCTCATTGGATTGTACTGCGGCAGAAGTTATTTTAGTCGAATTAAAGGTAAAAATGAAAAGAATGACGTGACAGATTTGTCGTGATCTTAAATTCCAGCTGCGTAATGCTTGGATTTCTACTTTGAAGTGACTATTACAAGATAGAAAAGAAAATCAAAGCATCCTGTAGACAAAATAAAACATGCCATATCACACACATATATGCACAGAGATCAATATTGTGTATAACAAGTCTGGTTTCAGACCATATTAATAGCCAGCATGTGATCTCTGACCTCAGTGGCAGTATTTTATCTCTGAATGAATTTACCACCCCCCTTTGATATCTTCTGATGCTCATTTGTTGGGGAGCTGCTTTAGCCCCCCTGAAATGCTTTGTGTCTTGCACTATTGATTCAGTCTGTTTCAGGCTCAGGTTAATGAGCGCTGTTAAATAATGCAGACCCAGCAGCATTGCAAACACATAAAGCATCTAAAAGCATGTCCCTTTTCTGCAGATGCACCTCTCTCTTTAAAATGTTTGTCTTTTTACCTTTGCCTTTATCACTCTGTCATTTTCATCTTCACAATTTCTCCTCTACACACATCCCAGCATCCTCTAGATGAAGACAGAGGAAGGGTCCCCGCTGCTAGGCTCCCCTTCCTTGCTCTCTCACCACCTCTGATCCATTGTCTTCCTGGCTGCTGTTAGATTCAAAAGCAGCCCCTACTCCCAGAGATGAGACTCCCCAGCTGCAATAAAGAGAGAGCAGGAGCATCCCAATTTTGTTGTCCTTCTAGCTTTCATATCAGATTGAATATGTTTCTTTGGGTTTATTGGGTCCTTTGTCTCTCTGATTGTCTAGGCGAAAGTCCCTGTAGGTGTGGAAGGCAATATCCGAGAGACATACAAAGCAAAGCACTCCCCATTGTGCAATTATGGCATAATGAGCAATTGGATGAATAGGCTTTGAGTTAAGCAGGATTTCTGCGACAACAGTACTTCACAAGCAAAAATGCAGTTAAATTAGTTTAATCCACATAAAAATAATGACAAGGATTCTACTTCCTTTGCTTACTGTGCACGTTTCCTGCAAGTGATTTATCTGAATGAAAAGATTACTCAGATAAATCTGTGACTGGGTCTGCACCAGAGAAATGAACATACTCTGTTTTTTGCTTAAAATAGCAAAAAGGCGAATCAGAATCCCTCCGTGCTTCTTTGAAGTTATTTGTATATCAGGAACTCTGTGAATTTTTGCTTACAGTGGAGGTGTTGAGGTTCCGAGAAGATCCAGCAGGTGCTTTGCAATGCAAATCACATCATTATGACAAAATGTAAGATTATTCTTGGAAGTCAGTTGGCACCAGGGAGCTCTATTAAATGTCTTATAATGTCATTTGACAGCAACAGGATACAAAACTACACAAAATAGACTAATGAAAGTAATCCCTGCTGTGCAGCTTTAAAAACTCAAAACTAGGACTACGACGAAAGTTATATAATATCTTCTTCAATGAAAAGGGCCCCCAGATACTATTTACATGTTATTATCATTTGACATTTTTTTATTTATTTTTCTTAAGACGCTCACATAGCAGGCAGCAGTAGGAGTGGGGCTGTGCCGATGAGCTTCGTCTTTACATTTGCTTGTTTGATCACCAAAAGAGAGTGGGAGGAAGGTGAAGTTTTAACCTATATCTCCAAAAGCTGTATTACTAAGTGACTACCCTCACTGCGTCTTTAAGCTTGTAAAGTGTGTGATATTTCTGTTACTGCTCTGTGCTGTTTATGAGCAGTTGGGGAGCATATATGGAGAACAGTCACTGGGGGTACATTATAGATGCTCTCACGCTTCACTGTGTCTTCCATTAAATCTACTCATGAATCAAATTGGCTTTCTTTCCACGTCTGTCACTTTTTTCAAAGCCCACCAAAGGCGCTGGCACCATACTGTTGTCCTGATAAGCTGTGTGAAGAAATAAATAAATTCAGTTTTATTTAAATGTAAATAGTACAGTAGCAGTAACAGTGCTTTTTGGCAAATGGTGCTGCCTAATCAGAATCTACTGGCTGCTCGAAAGCTCATTAGCATACAGAAATATGCTTCTCCACTTATTCTTGTCCTAATTGTGCATTTCTCTGACTGGATGGCTGCCTCTCCCTGGATAATGATGCCAGACCACCCTCCATATGGCAAGAGTCAGCACGAGATAGTCAGAGAGAAAACGATAGAGAGGACGCAGAAAGGAGGAACACAGGAAATGAAACTCCCCCAGCCATCTTCCTTACGATAGGTGAAAAGCCCTATAGTGGCTTTAGTGTGTGAACCGAAGATGAGCAGAAAAAAACTGAATAAATATGAAGTGAGACATAGAGCTTTGGACATCACAGGTCTTCTCTTTGAAAACGTCTACAAAAGGACTTGGCCAGAGGATCTGGAGTTCTTCCAACTTCAGAGGAAATTAAGTTTTAAATATGTGATAGGTGTCAACGGAAGAAAATCTACACTGTATGCTCTATACTACAAAGGGAGAAACTAAGACCTTAATGTATTTTTCATGCATTTCAGTATAAAGATACTCCTTACATCATATCTGGTATCTGTTTCTTTGCCCTGACAGTTTTATCTATGGTCAATATTCAGTTCAATTCAAATTTTTGGTCGGATTTATAATAATTATATGGGTTTCAATTTTCTGTATCAATGATCCTCTCACTCAAATCAACAAAACAAAACAAAAATGCAAATAGAGACAATTCAAAGAAATGATGAAAACATCTACATTAATTTTACAATACATATACACAATAAATAAAGTATAAATATACAATAAACTAGTGTGTTTTCATCCAATGCTGCTGTGACATCAGGTCCTGGAGCATTTATACACACAAGCTGTGCTTTGTTGTTGGTGCTCTGATGCACCGGCAATGGCATTATTAGATGGTGATACAAATGCAGCAAATATCATTCTGGGCTGTTACAGAGGATTCACACAGGTGTGCTGAGCTGATGCTTGCAGTCTGATGAGCACTTCACGTTGTAGTTTTACAATTAAACATGCTGGCACCTCTGCTGCCAGGTAAAAAGTTCAACTTTTCTCAACTTTCCACCTCGTGCAACACCAACAGAATTAAAAAACAGACAAAAAGGGCCACAAGAGACCCGTTAAAAGTCAATCAGAGACAATACTATCTGAAATGAATCTACAGGAATCATAACCATAGTTTGTTGCCAAGTAACAAGGTCCTGATATAAGTGAGCTAGAGGGCGACGGAAGAAAGTTACAAGACTCGGCAACACAACATCTGAGTATTTCTCTGGATAATCTGTTTTTTGTACTTCTATGCTCATCCAGAAGAAAAGAATTGTGTGTATGTGATGTGGAAAGAGGCATAATTTCATGAGTTGAGTGTTATTTGTATTTTAAGACTCTTATGATGTCTCAAAAGAAATTACTTCAGATTTTGCAATCAAGTAGTTTTCATCATTTTGTTTATTTCTTTATGTAAGGTTTATAACTCCAAACACACTTACCAAAACACTGGGATATCTCTAGCACACATCCATGTTTCCCCACCGGCTGTTTCAGCTGAAAGTTAAAGATTGATCATCAAATAATCATTAAATCTTGGATAGATTCAGAGCATGCAATGATTTGGCTCAGTCTCAGCATTTTAATATTCAAGCGATGTTGCAGACATGCAGCGGCATTTATGCAGGTAATAGACTTGAACATTATGAATCGCTGGAGACCCAGCACTCTTGCAATTTTATTTAACTGAACCTGACCCCTGACCACCGAAGAGATGGACTCAGTTAAATAAAAAACGTCCACATGCAGTAATACATCATTAGACGAATTTTAAGAGTTTTTTTCTTTTTAATGAATTCAGACTATTGAGCAACTGCAGCAGAGTGGATCCATTCTCTGGGAAATGTTCCCGCTGCAAGCACAGTCAGAGAGAAAATATATTGCTTGTGTGAATACTAATCTGTCATACATTAGCATTTCAATAAAGTTTTACAGCCCTGTTGAGGGATATACAGTATTATAGTTGATAGAGTTGGCTTATTTAGTCAGGAACACAGCCTGTCCTCAACAAGAGACACACAGTTAGCTTTGTCTGTGTCCAGTAGTGTGTGTACTGTATCTTGTAAATTATGCTGCTCAGAAATACTGACTATTTACCAGAGTTTAAAACAGAACAAGTCCCATCATCATCAAGAATTGCTCATCCATATGTAGGAATCATAATCAGCTTGACTCGTCAAGTATACTTAGACCCAGACGTAAGTTATAGTCATTTTACGAACACTATGGCGCCATCTTTGACAAACTGTATGTCCAAAATAATGGGCTAATTGAACCTGTGTAGTATTTGTGAGCAGGAAACAATTAATGCTGTTTTACATACAATGTAATCCCAGAGGAGTTGGTGAACACCTTTTATGGTGAGAGGAAGTTAACCAGTAAAATGACAGAAAAAGTGCCTCAAAAGTGAATATCCTCATATTTTTATCACCTATCTGCAAAGCTAATTCAAGGAATCTGGTACTTCTATCAAGGGATATTCTCTGAAGGGATGTTTTCTGTAGTGCATATTTCCTAATTGAGAATTTTGTTAAAGACTTATACAAAATAATCATTTAGATTTCGGAATATATAGAATGAAATGTATAATTGTTGACTTGAAAGGGAGCAAGAACAGGTTTTACGACATAGATACGATATTATCCGTTTTTAGCTGGAAAGCTGTTCACCCAGTTTTATGAGTAGAATTCTAAAAGAATAAATCCAGTGGGACTGAATAGTGTTTATTGTTGCTGAAACTTTACAGTTATGTCTATATGAGCGGTTTAAAAACATTGTCTAAAATACATCGAAGAAGTCTTGCCTGTAGAAGACAGCTGTCAGAGCGCCCTCAGTGTGGTAAACATGTTTAATGTTAAGTTCTTCCTTCAGAATTTCTCCCTGCTGCTCAAAAGTGTATATTTCTTTTTCTTTTTTTCATGTGCATGGGTGTGTCTGTCTTTGTGCATTTCTACATTGCCACAGCTTTTATTTAAGTTTTAAAGTATAGGTTTCTGGTCAAACTTCACAGATTTCTAAAGTACACACAGAGAGGAAAATTCTGGTTTAACACCTCAACAAAGTTAAGAGTATAAACACAATAATGTTATGCCGGAGACTGGGCTGGCTGGATCCACAATGCAGACTGACACAGATTAGGGTTGAAGAAAGGTATGTTTATTGTAACTTGGCTGGAGGTGGAAGCCGGGAGGTGCAGGCTGGT
>JAVQJG010285798.1:0-15304 GCA_036024015.1 Craterocephalus amniculus | reverse complement strand
CACACACACACACACACACACACACACACACACACACACACACACACACACACACACACACACACACACACACTTTGGAGACTTCCTTAATCCAAGTTTATCGTATCTAAAAATCCTGTCCAGTAGTAACACAGCTGGCTTTTCAAAGACCGTGTGGCCTCAGTGTGATGATTCAAAAATGCAAAAAGCATTTTTAATGTAATGCACAACACTGTCATAACAATATGGCATATAATACAGCCAACACCAATGTAAAATACATGTTT
Organism: Craterocephalus amniculus; assembly: GCA_036024015.1. Taxonomy (NCBI): domain Eukaryota; kingdom Metazoa; phylum Chordata; class Actinopteri; order Atheriniformes; family Atherinidae; genus Craterocephalus; species Craterocephalus amniculus. Next base: position 15,038 of record JAVQJG010285798.1, on the reverse strand, counting down.
GATTACTACTAGTTTGTAAACTGTTTGCCATTTGACAATTCTGTGTTTTTTAAAATAAAAAATATGCAGGTTTGTACTTTTTTATATAATTTATGTTATACATAAATGACATAATTTATAATTATATATTATTTGATATAATCTGTAAGTATATCAAAATGATTTATTCATTTTTTGTCTTTATAGTCATTGATTTTTCCTCAGTCATTCTTGTAATATATGTATGTCAAAGACTATAATTCCCATAATCCATCGGGCCAGTTACGTCTTTTGCGTGCGTGCCCTCGTAGCAGAGAGACATTGCACCGTGCAATCGTGCAGCCGGCCTCGGCGTTAGCGAGAGGTAAGTTTGCCTTACTTCCCTAAAGAGCGCACTCTTACGAAGTAGTGAATGGAAACATGTGCGAAAACAAAAAGCACCTTTTTAGTTTGACATTTGACCAAACTTAGCGGCGTATAAGCCCTTAAATTGACTGCTCTCCCTCTGTTTTCGGGCTAATGTCGGGCACGCCTAGGTAGGGTAGCTGCTCAGGGGTGCCAGAACTGTGCGCGGGCCCGAAGGAGGCATCAGCTCGAACAGGAGACGGTGTATTTTTAGCAACTGGTGACAAGGACAACCCCAGTCAGTTGGCCTGCCAACGCCTGGGAAAACTATTTCACTGACAATTAATCTAAGCTGGCGGGTAGGCAAGCTAGGTTGAGTTAGCAAACAAATCACCCCTGAAGCTAGCGGCGGCTACTTAGCCAACTAGCTGAACAAGAAGAGCTTTACCATTTATTAACCTAAATGCTTTGTTGTGCTCTCTTTCTTCTACCTTTACCCCATTTGTTCCACCTTAATGTAACCACGACCCGTTCCTAATCGCGGTTTCTCTTCCCGGGTGTATTGCTAATATTTAGCGCGCTCAGATTGTTCCAGTAACATCCGTGTAAACGTTGTGAAGGAGCACGTGACCTGTGCTGTCAGTGTCGCCCCAGTGAGACCCGTCACAGGTTGCTCAGCAAAACCCAGACAGGCCACATTGATCTTACCCCAGGCTTTTACGCTATTCAGAGTGCTTTTCTTATTTGGTCAGAAATGTTATCAAATAAGGAAAAGTTCCCTTTTGATATTACAAATAATGAATGAGAAGAAACACCATTTTCATTAATTTAATATTTAACCCATATGTATGACATCCACCGAGTCTCTCACAATATCCCTAACTTATTGTGAATCGTATATGTTCAATTTCTTTTTTCTTTTTTGTATGTTCCTATAGTATTCTTAAGTATCAGCTTTAATATTATTACTGTTTTTATAAGTGTGCGGGTATAAAAGTGGCACTTAGTTAAAAACTAGGGCTGGGCGATATGAACCAAATTTCATATCTTGATAACTTTTTTCTTAATCACAATATACAATATAGATTTCGATATGTCATTTGGTGAAGTAATCAAACAGATGGTTAAAATGAACAGCTTTGAGCGCTAAATGTACTTTTATTAAGGATCAGAAGCACCTGTGCATTAAGATTTTTGGCTGAAATTAAAGGAGATTTGTATTGAATGGATAATAGAAAATGCTTTTGAATGACCATAACAAAAATAGGTGTGCAAAAAGCAAAAAGAGAGATACTTTTAACTGAAGCCAAACTAACTCGATATAAACAATATTCCCTCATTCTATATCTTGTGTGACAAATATTTGATATACAGTATTGACAAGCCCTATTAAAGACTTTTGTATTCATTCAAAGAAATCTTACCATTTTGCTCAGATAATCAGTGGTGATTATACAGATGTGAGCTCAAACCAGCTCACAAGTTTAATCTAAAATACCAAAACTTAAAAAAATCTAAATTAAGTTAATTTTCTGTCATCAATTTATTAGAAAGGAAAAAAAATCAACTGATATTATCTTCTGACTAGTGGTGAAGATGATATCCTGTTTCTTTATAGTCAGTTTCAGTTTGGACTTGTATCCTCTCCTTTATCCTGCATTTATTTTTATTGGTAAAATGAAATCTTCCTTAGATTCATTAGCTATATTACAGATTTTAGTTTCCCATCTAGGTTTTTTTTCCATTTTATTTGTGTGACTCACACATGTTCCTCCTCTCCAGTGTGCGTTGCAGGGTGATTCAGGATGGTGGACCAGCCTCTGTGGGAGCAGATAGGATCCAGCTTCGTGCAACACTATTACCAGATGTTTGACTCTGACAGATCACAACTGGGATCTATATATGTGGGTGTAACTCAGCTCCTCCTCTGTTTTTGTTCCTACATATTACTGCCTCATCAATGAGGCTTTAACAGAGTTCAGACATTTCCCTGGTGTAAAATTATTACAGCCTAGTGCAGAATTTGGACCATGTATAGCAGAACTTCAGCAGGACTGATGGCAGAGACCTCATTGGTTTTTCTTTGTATCATGATATCCTAGTTTTCCAGATAAGCTGAGTAGAACATGCTATTGTTAAGTGAAGCGGTTTGTAAATTATTACAGAAATGTGGTTACATGGTTTTATAGTAAAATCTCCAAACATGCATGGGTTCCAGCTTCTTAACTGCATGACCCTCAGCCTACCTTTATTCGAATTTAATAGGCTTATTTGGTCAAATTTAAAAGTTTAGTTGTTTATTGGTGCCATTTTATGGGTAACAATTTAGAATATTGATATAGAGTTGAGCTGGAATAGCTAGTAATTAACGATGTATGGTAAAATAATGATTTCCTGCTTTGTTTGCCATCTTTGTTGGAAAGCTTTCATCAAACTGTTTAGCCACAGACGGTTTTATTTGCAATTTGTGCCATGACAAGAGTTCACTTTAAGCCTTCAGGGGCAGATTGAAAATTTGTTCATTTGATTTTCACATCCATCTCAGGCTGGATTTTATTTAAGCCATGTGATGTGTTTGTCATCTGAAGATCATTCTCTGAAACTCACTCTTTGTGTCTCACTCCACACAGATTGATACATCATGCCTTACGTGGGAAGGACAGCCGTACCAGGGAAAAATAGCAATTGTCGAGAAACTCACTGTGAGTTTTTATGGTAATTTATTTTTAACCAACGGTGATAATTGTCCTTATAAAAACAGTTTGACACAAGTGAAGTATCCAGAGTTTCACAATCAAAACTTAGTGGACACAGAGAAGTAGTTACAATACTACTACAGCACATTAAACATGTGTTTTTGGAATGTTTATAGATGCTGCTTTTAGACCATTTTTTGTCCAGTACTGTTCCAAAGTCTTCAAAAGCCCATTATTTCTTTATATATGATAAAGAAACTACCACATTGCTAGTGATGTTTTATCGGCTATATTGTCTGTTGTATTTTGATTCAACTCTAGTTTCTACTGAGTCTCTTAATAATGATAATAATAAATTATTTTATTTGTGCTATATAAATTTTATTTATATAAATTTTAAATATAAAAATTTTACATTTTGTTTATAGCACTTTTCAAAAGCTGTTTTAAAGGATAAACAAGTGTTAAAAAGACAAAATACAGAATTGGTAAAACCACAAAATTTTGATAAAACACTAATAGATGGAAACTTGTGGGATTTTAGATGCGATTTAAAAGTGGCAGGGTCTGAATGATAAATAAAAAATGTAAAATAAACTGGATACATAAGCGTGCACCCCTATAAAATAACACTTCAGGTACTTTTTGATTTAATCTCGGCATTCAGCCTTTATGGGGAGGAGTCTTGTTAGCAGGGCTCATTTTGGTCTGGCCATTTTTTGTCTTTTTTTTGGCAGACAACTAAGTAACTAAGTAAATGTCAGGAAAGTCCTACAAGGACAGCTGGACTTTATTTTGGGTTGATCAGTGTCTTTAAGTGACAGCAGGTGTGTGTGAATGCTGTGATTAGGATGTGTGCACGCTTATGCGACCTGATTATTGTTTGTCTTTTCCTTATTGCCAAAGTTATATGTTACATTAAAGTTTGGAAAAGATTGATTTTTGTTTCTTATTTTCTTCCTTCTTTGACGCTGTCTGGCTGCCTTATGTCCAACACAACATGGCAGTGATGTTCTTAATTTTAGTTACTGCTAAGTTAGATGATAATGTTGTATCCGGAAATGGGGGGTGAGAGGAGGAGAAGGAAAAGGGAGACAAAAATCCACCAGCTCAAACAGAAACCAGACAACCACCTGCTGCACTTGTGCAGAAACAACACAATGAATGTTACTGTCTCTTTAAGAAAACAAAGCAGAAAGTCCTATATGAGGCCCTGTTTTATTATTTTTACCCAAAGGTTTGTGCCTTTTTAAACAAAAAAACATCCTGAAATGGACTGGAATGAAAATGAGTCAAAAATCAGCCAATAATGTCCAAAGAAAAACTCTTAAATACCTGCAGAAAGCTCGCCAGCTACTGCTCATGACCATGAGCATTACAGCATTACAAGCAAGTACGGCTGCTTTGAGGAAAACCGAAAATAAATGAAAGATGAATGCATGTGCATCTTCATCTTTTAACTCTGATTGCTCATTTCAAAGAGTTTTGTTCTAAATGATTAATCAACCTCTTTAATATCTTTCTTGTTTATCCCAGAGTCTCCCCTTCACAAAAATAGCGCATAGTATAACAGCGCAGGACCACCAGCCGACTCCAGACAGCTGCATCTTGAGTATGGTCGTAGGACAGCTAAAGGTACGTTTATCATCGGAAATCACCAGTGCTGGAGGAACTGCTCAACAATTCCTCCAAAGCTGAGGATATCTACTGACTTCCACTTAAACTTAAGACTTGAAACCCCCCAGTAATTGACTAATGGCTAAGCTACACCCCCGCCACTCGCTCGGACAAGCAGTCAACATTCGGTGACAGGCACTATGGCAAGTGTTACACTGGGAGATTGTAACCTAAGTCACAAGGGAATCTACTGGCGATTCATAACAAACATTGGTGAAATGAAGGAGTTTTGTGGCAGATAATGCCTTCAAACTTTGCGATTTTTGGTCCAATTACTCCATTGTAAACAGAGAAATGCGGCTGCAAGTTGAGAAATTTCCATCTCTGCAATAATGATTGTTGCACTGGTCAGGAGGCTCAGACGACTCTCCCGACACAAATTTGGCTTGTTGTAATTTTTTTAAATTTCTTATCTGAATTGCCTTTTATCATCTGTTTTATTTATTTATTTATCTGGCCGTTTAATTGTTTTGTTGATTCTATCTTGGCATGTTTTTAACCTTGATGTGAAGCACTTTGGTCAACTGTGTTGTTTTTAAAGTGCTATATGAATAAAGTGGAGTTAAAATTAAATTATACCAAAACTGTCTGGTTGACCATATTAACATATTTTATGCTCGAAAATAGGTTCGGGTTGTAAAATACCGAACTTCCGCTGACTTAGTGAAAACCCCGACCTTCTATGTACCAAATTACTAAAGTGCAAGAACTAGCATGTTTGGCTAGAGTTTACTAACTTAAGCTGATGTTAGGGATGGTTAAACATAACTTTATATTTCTGTCCAGCAAAGTGACAATATGTTGCCTCAAATATGATGTTGACTTAACTTAGAACAGAAAAAGACATCCTTGTTGATTTTATTCACATTCCGTTGTTTTTGTGGTCTGCCGCATAACTAAACCCAAAGCAGAGGCTTTTCTCGGTTGAGATGTGGCTTAGGAAAGAACAAAAACACCTCCGTATCCCAGCCTCTCAGTATCCGAGTTGCATGTACCCCATGTACACAGCTTGACCATTTTAAACTTAAAAAAACACATAAAAACAAAATACCTTCAATGCATTTCAATGGATGGTCACGCTGAAAATGTCCAAGTGTATGGGGGTTAGCTGTGCACACTGCGGTTGGCTCATCGCGTTTGGGGGCGTGGTTTAGCCAAAAGTTAATTCCCAACTCTGTTATGCCAGATGTGGATGGAAACTAGCCTTTTCCTCTGATGGGCTGCTGTCTCGTGTGTGTGTCTGCAGGCAGATGAAGACCCGATCATGGGTTTCCATCAGAGTTTCATCCTGAAGAACATTAACGACGCGTGGGTGTGCACCAATGACATGTTCAGGCTGGCCATTCACAACTTTGGTTAAGCTGCCTGTCCGTGCAGGCGGGCAGGGGCGGCCACCATGAAGGGCACTGCGAGATGAAGTGTGGAGGCTGGGGAGGGGGGAGGCGGAGAGAAGAGGCGGAGCGCTCGTCCCTCCCTCCCTCCTGCCATTTCATTTACGCCCGTTGGACAAACGAGCAAACGCCGGATTCTAGATGTCAATCACTGACCCTCGTCCAGGTGGGGTTTCCAACCAGTCCAGCTAGTAGAACTGCGATGCGTTTTCTTCGCCGGGAGCCGGCTGACCAATCAGACGCCCCTGTCTGCCACTCCGCTGACCTGCATGACGCTGGGAGCCCCTCATTACAATATCTACACTCAAGCCACCAGAAGGACAAACAGCTGATCGATGCCATTAACTCATGTTCTGCTCTCCACTCTTTCTTCTAACCCATTCTGCTGTAACTGGGTTCTGTTAGCACTGTCGTTGACTGGTTTGTAGATCCATGTTCAGGTTCAGAGTCGGCCTCTTCAGTTCAGATTCACGGTGTTTTGTTTTTTTAGACGCGACTCGTGTTTACTTAGCTTGCGTTAGTGTTTTGAATTGAGTTTTATCTTCCTCCCCGCAGTTATCTTAGCCATCATTCGTTCTTCTCTTTCCCAGGTTTTGCTCTCGCAAACCAAAAGGTTTATAAAAGACAAAGGTTGACCTTGTATTATTTTCTCTGACCCTGCTTTCTTTTCTTTTTTCCTTTCACACATGTCTGGCAGTTAACATGGACTACAGCCACGATACACAATAAAACCTGGACTTTTTTCTTAATGGTGTGGTCTCTCCATGTCATTTTCTGGCATTCTCTGAAACGCTCTGGCGTTGGTTTTTGGCCTGGTTTCAAGTCGGTCTTCAGCCAAATGTGGCAAATTAACATTTTCTCAGGTATTTTATTTATTATTAAATGAAAGGATTTTCTCTTTTAGGTGATAGAGTTAGCAGAGTTATTTAAAGTTTTGGGGAAAATGTTAGCTGTTTAAAGGCTGCATAGTCGATCATTGTGAGCAAATATAGTGAAAGGTAAACCAGTTTATCTCCTACAGGAGCTGCCACTTGTCATAGATCCTCCTCAGGATGTCTTAGAACTGTAAACAAACCAGAGAGCCTTTTCTTTCCAGCAAATATTTCACAAGCAGTGGTAGGATTTATGTGTTTATTATCTCACTGTCATCTCCAGAAGTCCTCCATCGCTGAGTCTTGCTCGCTGGTTTCGCCAAGTTAATTTCTTTTGTTTTTGAGGTTCATAAATTCAGTCACTGGAAGGCGACGGCATGAGTGTGAGCGGTTAATGCACAAGACTTTCATTAAGCATTTTCAGTAGGAGCCGTCATTAAATTTCGCTGTGAAGACGATAAGGGTTTAAAAGTATGTTGATAAAGTTAAATTTTTTGGATGAGACTCTTATAAAACCTAAATTTTTATATAGTATGAAACACTAACATGTGTTAATTTTTTTATTATTAGTCTGGTGGCAATCAGGGATGTGGGAGAAGAGTTCAAGAGCAAAAAGTTGAAGGCTTTGATCCGGTATCATCAGGGGGCTTCAGTGAGAACTTGCTTCCAGTTGGACATTTATGCTTCAACATGAATATATTAAAATTTGAGTAAGCTCATGAGCTTACAATGTTTTCTGTTTTTTTACACAATATAGGAGAACTATAACGATGTAATTTTACTTTGTAATTTGAATTGTCCTAGGCAAGGTGTCCAGAACAAATACCGAAAGTTTTTTGTGGCCCACAACAAAGCAAAAGAAGATGTAATTGGGATTGTGTAATCAGAAAACGTGATACTGCTCTATATCTAAAGATTATTTACCTTCTGGCTGTATTCATTGTTAATAGTGATTTAATATAGAACCTTTATATAAATAATATTTAACATTTGGGGGGTGGGAGGGGGGGGTACTTAAAAGCAGCAGTAATGAAGATTCCCATCAGAGTCGACATCCTGATGTAAATGGAGTACTTCTGTGCTTGCTGTTTGTGTCTGAACTGGTTACAAGCAGATTGTTTTCTATTTGAGCATTTCTATTTTTACCTGTTTTTTTTTTTGTTCGTACTGTAAAGTGTCCTTGGGGGTCCTGAAAAGCGCTACCAAAGAAAATGTATTATTATTATTATTATTATTATTATTATATATATTGGTAGGCCCATGACGGCTGGGGCGATTAATGCGATCTAAGTATCTTTAAAAAAAAATTTAAAGTAAATTTAATATTAAGTTGTCACAGATATGAAATTATAGTAATTGAACGTCAGTAAAGTATGAGGTAGGAACCAATGACCTGACACAGAGACAAGTCGGAGCTCACGTCGCGGACTAAACGGAAGTTTAGACGGTTGCTCTGGGTGAATTGTGACAGCATCGCATCAAACAAAACTTGCTTTCTCCCTTCAAACTATCCCAGCCTCCCCCTTTCCCTCACCCATGGCGTCCAGTTCTAATATAGACATTGAGGGGGCGACTCAGCACCTCCGGGACATCCTCAAACTCGACCGTCCCGAGAACGGCACCGGTAAGTGGGACCGGGAATAAAAAGCGGGTGCGCTGGTTTAGGCCGCGTATGCTAACTGGAGCTAGCAGGCTACATGCAAACCTAATGCAGCGCTATGCTATGTAACGCAACAGATTTGCTCTGTATCAGTTGTACGTGCCGTTTACGAAATGCGTCGCGTTGAAGAACAGTTTGGAAGTCAGTATATTACTCTGCTCTTATAAACATTTCGTTAAATTTACGAATTGAGTCACTTTCGGTCCTGACTGCGTTGTCCTCTGTTAGCAGGGCTACTAGCTAGCTAATGTCTCAGTCTATTTTCTGGTTCAGGAAAGCTGTATCGCCTGCTGCTAGACGGCTGAAAAGTGAGACAAAATGGAGTTTGTTTAGCATTATTTGTTAAATATCTGCTGCATGGGGTTTAAAGTAGTAGTTTTTTTGAAGTCCTTGATCCCCAAGTTCGTGGAAATAATTTCACCTGTTAAGAAATTGGTTCGTATCCACAAAAACTGCGCAGAAGCTCGGTGCTTTTCGCTCCTTTTAAATATCTCTTTTCGTGTCTGTTGTGACTCTTTCATGTGTCAATGGCTCCTGTTTTATATTATATAGACGTAACTTTGTCCAGTTTAGGGAAGTTGTAAAAGAAAACTCATGTCTGCTATACGAAGGTTTAATTTGTTTTTTGTTTGGAGCAATGGGCATGTTTTATTTCAATATTAGGAGGATTAGAAAAACTAATGCAACATTTTCCATATTTGGATACCGTTTAACAAATTCCTGCCTTTTTAAAAATATGCATTATATTTTTATAAGGATCAGAAACCAGTTGGAAACTAATAATTTAATGGATTTAAATACAATGAAGCTTTCCTCCTTTCTGGAGAAACAAGATATGGGACTATTTTATTTCTAAAGGTGTAAAAGTCCCTGACTGAAGGAAAGAAAAAGTGATGTCTTGTGAGGATCAATCCTCATGTTATTCCACATGAAATTGAAAAGGCCTTATTACATTGTTTTACATTGTTGTAATTTCATTAGTATATAAATAATGGTGCCAAGAAATTAGGAGCTGTTACACTGTTTTCATCTTGTTTTATATATTGTTAAGTTTATGATATGCCACTTCTCTGACCAAACCCTTCTTTTAAGCCGTTTGATCAAGTTTAATCTCCCTGTTGGACACTAAAATAGTTGCCCTGCTACTGAACTGTTGTACAGGAAGTTGCTCTGTAGATGACCTTCTTTACTATTGGCCTTGAAACATTTTATGTGACCTGAATTATTACTTTGTTTATTTGGTTTCAGATCATTTGAATATACTCTACTCCTGTTTTGTCACACAGCAGACATTTCACCTAGTCCTTGTGGATAAATATTGACTATTAAAGAGATCCAGAAATAAAATGGCAGAATAAAATTAGCAGCTACAAAGTGGGGCAGCAGAACTGGATAGCAAAAATGAGCACGGTTATTATGGTTATTTGATTAGGTGTTTTTCATAAAAAGAGGAATGACAAACAGAATGAGTGGTTTATTGACTAGTTTTTGTAAGAGACAGTGTATAGAAAACACCTTTTATAGATGCCTTTTCCCTCTTTTTAGATATATATTATAGCTAATCAAAAAGTCGCATTTGTATAATTACTGATTTATATCTGAAAATTATTGGATAGTTTAAACATAAATGCTACTGATTCACCTTGGATTTAAGTGTAATGTAAATCTGGAAATTCTGTTTGGTTGGAATACAACAATAGAATAAAAAATTAGGTTAAAGAAATGCCAGTTCTAAGGCTCAATTATCAAGTAAAATATAGGAATCATTTTAGTTTTAAAATAGAAAACTTGCCTCTTGGTTGTTGTGGTGCAGATGGGGAAAAGATGCAGGGGATTTGCATGCCATAAATGTCTGGAAGGTTTCATCGCAGAATTTACTCTTAAAACTTCTGTACAATAGAGGAAAAATAACACATCGACCAATACGTTAATATGGTGTTCAACAAGCCAATGATCCATCTGAAAGTATTGATCAAACATGGATGCCGTGATTGTTTTTAAGATGTACTTAAAAATGAACCTGTTGAATTGTTTCCGTTTAATTTGTTGAGTCAAAATGTTTTTATTTTGATGTGTAACTCTGTTAAAGTCAGATTGAATTAACTTGCTTATTATTACTAACCTCTGAAATATTTGGGTTGCGACTCTAAATTGGAGTGAGGTTTACACTTTATTCAGCTTTAATATGGAAATGTTTCTTCACCGATATGCGAACATTTTAAATTGCATGTACACAATGTGATTCAGTCACACCTCAGCCTTCCTGATAAGGTCAATGCAGGGGTCCTGGAGAGTCGAGTTTTGGATTGAGGAGGAGCAGTGTGGTTTTTACCCTGGTCATGGACCAGCTTAACACCTTCTCCAGGGTCTTGGAGGGGGATGGGAGTTTGCCCAACCAGTCTTTATGTGCTTTGTGGACCTAAAGAAGGCGTTCGAGCGTAACTTCTGGGGACTCCTGCCATTGTTGCTCCAGGAGGATGGAGTACCAGACCCCCTTGTATGAGCTGTTGAGTCCCAGTTTGATCTTTGACTGCGCCAAAGTTGCCTTTTAATAACAGATTCTGTTCATTATGCTTATGGACAGAATTTATTTGTAGGATCAGGCGAGGCGTTGAGGGGATCTGGTTTGATGGCTCAGGACTATGGGGATCCGGTTTGATGGATCAGGGTTGGGTCTCTGCCTTTTGCAGATGATGTGGTTCTGTTTGCTTCATCTGGCGATGATGATGATGATGATGGAGCGGTTCTCAGCTGAATGTGAAGCTGTTGGGATGAAAGTCGAAACCTCCAAATCTGAGACTGTGCTGCTCAGCTGAAAAAAGCTGGAGTGTCTCCTCCGTGTTGTTAATGGGGTTCTGCCACAAGTGGTGGAGTTCAAGTATCTTGGGGTCTTTTTCACAAGTCAGGGAAGGATGGAGCAGCAGATCGGTGTGGCGATGGATGGATGCAGTCTATTTTTGTTAAAGGGACAGATTGTTTTTCACATAAGTGTATGCTTGACCTTAGAACTGAAATATTTTTCTATTTTTATTTTTTTGTAATTTAAAATTAAATGTTAGTATTTAAAATTAAATCTGTGATATCTTTGGTGACTGTGGCTCTTGATTTGTATCTTGATGTTGGAAAAAACTGAAATGTGAGCCACGGAACCGCTACAATGTGCAGAGGTCAAACTTGTGATTGAGTAACTTACTGATTGTAGGCCTTTTACGATAACAAATTTTGATGTGCAATTAATCATCTCAGAAATTATTGCGATAAACAGTAAAATTGCGCCAAGCACTGTTGTTATTTTGACACAAATTTCAACGAATATAATGATAATGCTTTAATAATAATGCATGTACACCCTTTCGAAGGTCACTTAACTTTAATTTGTAAACATATTTTCATTAGAACAGAAAGAAATTTGAGAAAACTAAACAAAGAACAATACTCTCAGTGTCATTATCAAACACAAAAATAGTTAAGAGAGATAATGAAGTCTCTGTAAAACAAAATTACCCTTCATAAGATATTAAACATGGGGCACAGCCTGGGAATCTGCCAGTTAGTACCCTGTTTCCCAAAAAGGTAGCAACAAAAATATACCTGCTACATTCTGTGGTATCATACGAGACCATGCGGGTATGAAGTAGGACACGAGAGATCCATGTACGAGAAACGAGACGGTTCAGACAGAGAACCGGCACAAATTATTAACTTATTGCGATAATATTTTCTTACCTTGCAATTAATTGACTTATTGCGACGGGCCTATGTATTTGTCCGCGTTTCAAACTCTGAAAGCACTTCCAGCTGAGTTTTTTGCAGGGATTCCAGTTTTTATTTCTTATATTTGTTATTGTTTTTGTTTTTTCAGATGCACAGTCAAGCGATGGTCAGAGGAAGCCATCTTTCAATGGCGAGCTGAACGGGTTACTGGGAGCGGGCCTGCTAGGAAGCACCGATCGGTCCGGCATGTCTGAATCTACCAGACCCATCTCCACAGACATCAGCAGCGCTCAGGAGACTCAGATGATGTGAGTGTGTGCTTACAGTCACTTTAACCATCTGCGCCGTGAATCTGCGAAGACAAACTAAAACGATGTGCTGCATTTTCAGCTGCCTGTCTGGAGACGATGGGTCCACCTGCATCCCCATCACCTCGAACAGTGTGGAGATTGTGGCCAGTCAAGATTCCAGCATCAACAGCAAGGCGCGGGGCAGCAACAAGGTGAGACTGCAGATTGTCCGGAGAACAATCGGCAAAGACGAAAGAGTTTCTGTGTGGATGAAAACCTTTCATTTATGCTGACTCAGCAGCATGTCATAGCTTAGTTTCTCACAAAGAACTGATGTGCTTTTCAAAGATTTGATAAGTATGCATCATTATAACAGAGAATAATGAAATGGTATGTTTGGGAAAAAAAGAATGCCATTATTTTGTCCAAATCTTCATGATTAATGATCATTGTCCACCTTGTTTAGAGATTATTCATGCATTGTTTTTCTCCTACTGAATTCATTCTTCATCCAGGTGAAGATTCAGCCTGTTGCCAAGTACGACTGGGAGCACAAATATTATTATGGGAGGCTGATCGCTGTTTCCAACTCTTTCCTGGCCTACGCCATCAGAGGTGAGACTCCCAGAAAACGGACCAGCCAGTAAAGAACCATCAGAGGGGGATCTAGTTCAGCTTTATTGTGCAAACTCACTGGAAACTGACGTTTCAACACCATCTGTGTCTTTGTCCGAGTCACAGCTTCAGCATCTTTACAGATTTAATCCAACATGTAAAACTGAAACAAATTCTTGAAGATGTCGTTCCTATTTTTGTTAAAACGTGGCTGGTTTTGTTCATCTTCCTCATCGTGGAACCTGTAACGTGTTAAAACATACATGTTAAAACTGTCGATGTAGTTCTCGTCACTATCAAAGCACAGCCTCAAAAAAGTAAAAGAATACTAGATCTGCACAATATGATGTTTGAGCATCATCATCACAACGTACTTGTCCACAATAGTCACCCTGAATTACTGGGGTTCTCCAACCTTTAGAGCACTGCTGTGACAGGACATATACACGCCCAAAATTAACTTCTCCCTCCAAAACTATGCCAAATTATAATTTTTAATGTTTTTAGTATGGCATGTGGTCTACCTTTGTTGTTAAAGAGAATAAATAAGAAATTAGAACCTTTAAAAGTGAGAGCTAGAAGTTTAATTCCTTGTACTGTTACCTGGATCTAAATCTAAAAACGTAGATTATTATGAATTTATTTTGTTTTAGTTATGAGATTTTTACACGGTCTGTTCTGTAGAAAAAACATCTAATTTTCTCTGGTAAACATTTTTCCCACAGGAACCAACAACCATGCTATGATTCGGGTCCTGAGTTTGGATTTTAACGAGCGCTCCTTGCTGAAGGGGTTCACCGGAGCCGTCACAGACCTGGCGTTTGCCCATCTGGACTCCTCGCTCCTGGGTTGTGTGGACGAAGCGGGAAACCTGATGGTCTGGCAGCTCACCTTCACTGGCAACAAGATCCTGTATCCTGTCATGCGGTCGAAGCTGAGAAGGAGTGTGTGGGGGGGGTGTTAGAGGTCTCTTGTGTGCAGAATGGATGTTCTGTGCTTTATTCAGAGTATTTCTGGGTGCAGATAATCACTCAGACTTTCATCCTCACTCCCACGTTTATAATGGAAGAAGCAGAAGCTGATCCTTCAGGAATAGTTTTCTCTGCGGGTTTTCCTCAGCCTGATAACTTGCAGAGATCAGATAGTGGTTCATATCCAACGACCGGCTGACACCAAGCTGAACTCCCACCGTCGGCTCATCTGGTGCCCATTCATCCTGGACGACAGTGAGGAGAACCAGGACGACGTTAGCCAGACACTGGCTCTGCTGCATGAAGACAGGGTATCTATGTTTTAGTGTCTCATAAAATCCACCAAAAGTCCACAAACCGTCCACTCTGGGACACATTTTTGCAACAGAAGAAAAAACAGGAAGCGGCAGGTTTTATACCTTGTGTTGTTTTTTTTGTTAATTTTTTTTTTTATCATTGTTCTGCCTGTAAAATGATTTTATAGCCATGGCCCCCCAAACACCAGGGGTTTCACTTTACATCTTAGTTCATGGGTTCTGCACGATATGATCTCCAGTGGGTTCGGACCAGATAAATAACAGCATGAGAGCCCATGAATAATGAAAACTCCACATTTTCCCTTTGTATAGTACTAAGTATATTATCAAAAGGAAAAAAATGTATGAAATATACTTTTATAGAACATGATTTTTGACAATAAGTGCTGTTTTGTCTGTTACATATTTCATAGTTTAATCTGATTCAGATATTTTTTGTATCTAATATAAAGTACTAAATATAAAACATGTATGAATGTAAAAAAATTTATATTTTTTAAAATATATTTTA
>JAVQJG010285781.1:0-10148 GCA_036024015.1 Craterocephalus amniculus | reverse complement strand
CCGCCCAAAGTCATCCGTAAATTAGCGGGTCAACCCGGGTCTGGCGTTCACACCGCATGCCGATCGGAGCCGAGCCGTTTAAAGCCGATTTTAACCCGGGTCGCTTGCCGAGTCGATGGCCGCGGGTCGACGCGGGTCGCTCAGCCTTTCACATCGCCACCAAAAGCCGATTGTACGCGGGTTTAAACGGGTTTTTTGACCGGTGTGAAAGGGGTATAAGACTGTAATCTTACTGTAAACACATGTACAGTAATAGAGTAAAACTTCTAATACAGTAGATGCCTTTGTTGCCCTTTTTCTATAGTTTTATGGGTGCCTTACTTGGATTAAATGTCAGTTTTGGTGAGATCTTTTTTTCTTTTGTGATCGTTTGGGTTTCTCCTTTTGGAAAATGCTGCTACTGTGGGATCTTCTATCATTTAGTCACAGTAGCAGGATCAAGGTACGATTCAGCTCTGGCAGGAAATGCTTTACTCGGCATGACATTAATGGTAGGGAACTCTGCATATATTAGTTCATATAAGGAGAAAATGTACATTGCATCGATGACTCAGTTGTTTGCTGTCTGTTTGATCTCAGTGGACTAAATAATTTCCTTTCTCATTTCCTTTTTGTCAGTAAAGGGGACACGAATTTAGCATCCCAATATGATTTCGAACCCTCCCAAATTTGTCAGCATTTTGGCACCAACTGTGGAAAAACAGTGCCTTTGCAAGCTGAATTAACAATTCACATCTCTGTTTGAGATATTTCAGTGGGCTTTGAAAGAGGACTGCTGAAGGGGAGGGCTGTCAGTCTTTCCCCCCAGGCTCCAACCCCTCCTCAGCCACAACCTCCAATTAGACCTAGAGGTTCTCCCCTCTGCGGTCATTTCATGCTGGTGTGTAAAGCGATTGATATAATTAGAACCCACAATGTTTTATTTCCAGTTTTATGCCTACTCATAAGGAACAACTGGTTCAGCCTTGCTGCTTCACACAGAGGCCAGAGTTTAAAGGAATAACTTCGTTTTGCAAAGGTTTCAGCACTGTTAACTCGTTAGTTTTGTTTTTTCAAGCAGATTAGATGGTAGCTTATAAGCACAGGAAAATTCAATGTATTCATTTGTAACATTATTTATGTGCTAAGATTTTGATTAATTAATCAAGCTAAGCTAAAAAGTTGGTTTCAGGACATGGCTGCTCCCCTTATCGTTCTTTCAGAGTTGGGTGTGTAGATGCTGTCTTTATACTGTTGTCTGTTCTTATTCTTTGCTCTCACACCTATCTGAAATTTAACATTTCAGTTTATATATCATCTACAATATATTCTGAAGTGTCTCAAAGCTGAGTTTGATTCTTATTTTTTCTTTTAATCTCTAAATATAAAGATGCTTTCTTTTATTTAACCTTTCCTGATATTCAGCCCTTTAGTCTCTATTTGTATGTACAAAAAAGCTGACAGTGTTGTTGTTTAATCACACACACACACTTCTTTTCTGTCATATGGAGAAAGACGAGGGTCTAACCACCTTAGCCTGATGGTGAAAAGGAATGTGACTGCAAAGATACACTAGCTTCATGCTCTCTTGTGATTTCAGTCACATCCCAGCCCTCTTACAATGCACCCCCTTCCACCACCCACCCAAAACACCTCCCTGCCTGCCAAGCACATAGGGAGGCGAGTCATACAGGGCGAACGAGGGTTCAGTCCCTGCGGCGAATGACAATGAGAACTTCAGTGTTGTCCTTCCCAGAGCTATGCTGTCCGACAGAACAGTAACAACCTCCTCCACTGAGGGGGCCATTGTGGCTCTTTTTTTCTTTTTAATTGTGCGCCGCATATTTGACCATGCACATAAAAGAATGCGTTTCCTTTGTATATTTTCACTCTCCTTTATTCAGAAGAAAATATAATTTTTAAATTTTCTGTGTTGATTTCTATATTATTTTTAATTGCAACTTAACTTTTCTCGAACAAATATCATTTAATGATTTCGAAAGTGTATATTTGATCCCTTTTAATCATAGTAAAAAAAAATCCAACTTGTTTCAATAATTTGCTCCATTTAGGTTAATAAATAAGAGGACAACTAAGTTTTTAATGTATGGCAAAGCTGCTAGCAGCGCAACAGACAACTTTTACTAATTCATAAGGACTTTTTCTTGTAGTCGTTCTGATAATTGTCCAAAAAATCATAATAATGTGTTCAGAGAGAAATCTGAGACAAAAACAACACCTTTTGGTAGACCAGCAGAAAATATCTCTCTTTAGGGGAGTTTTTAAATGAAACCCTTTTAAGACATGGGATACATGATTAATTACGTAATCAAACGGTTCATCCCATAGTGTCCCATTATAAAGAAGTGGCTCACATGTTTATTTATGCTCCATATGGCTATCACACACTGTTAGAATGTACATTTAGTGAAATATGATGTCAAAGTTCACAGTCTGATTTGTCTCACTAAAGCATGCCATTTTGTCTTTACAGTTCCTTACCATAACATCAAGACTGTTGTGGTTGTATCAAGGACAGTATAATGATGATGAATAAGATCAGTGGAAACAACTGCTTTTCTACATATTTACACTATTTGGTATTATCGTAAGGATTTTATTGCTCCTCATAAGTAGCATACTTGTAGCCATCCCAGGAAAACTTTTTTGGCTCAGTTGTGTTCACTTTGTCCGTCAACACTTCAGTTCGTTCTGCTGTGTGTGAGAAAGGATTTACTCCAGTGCTTTAATGAAACTCTTAGGTGCTGCAGCTGTTATCGCTGAGGAAATCCGAGGAGCAGGAAAACTCAGAGTGCTGTTTTCTATTTGATAATGCTGTCTGTGCAATTCCTTTTAAAAGCTGATCGTAAGTTGTATGTAGACCCCGCCCTTGTCTGTTTGCGTATCTTATAATGTGACTGCAGCAGTTTAGGCTTGTATCATGTTGAATGTAATAAATAAATGTTACTAAGTTAAACCTAACAAGTTTTTAGTTGCAGTTTGTTACCAAAAAGTAACATTTTGCTCCTTCAGACATAAAGCTGACATATTTAGCTGCCATCAGATAAATAAAAAGAGGAGCGTGTCTGGAAGGGGAAAGTGGGAAACACTTGGTGTGACAATGCCATGGTGTGTAGGCAGAGCTCCATCTGAGCAGGCTTTTCTAAGTTTAAGCTTGTCTGCAGTGTCAGACCTCTATGGGGTCATGAGTGTCACTGTGGTGCTGCTAGCATGCGGTACACCTCAACAATCTATGCTGACGCTGCCCAGAACTACCCTGCACTGCAGTTTCCTATGGACAAGATGGTGGCTGAATGCCCAGTTATGTTTTCTCTGTGAAACATGAAAGGGCCTCTGTGGTGAGAGTTGGAAAAACACCTTAAGAGTAATAAAAAAGCAGAAAGAAATTAGATGCCTGCAAAAAGAGGGGAAACTACTAACAAACCATGACCTATAAGGCACTACTGTGATGGTAAACCTATAGAGGACGTTTTTGTAAGTGACTGTGCCTTTTTGTCCTGAAAATGTGATTGTAGACATCATAAATTCTGGCAAAAATATCTTAGTTTGGTATTTTGAGAAGTTAATTTCTTTTTATCCAAAGTTTCAAAGTGATTTGATGTCAGCTCTGTCTGTTTTATTTTTATTTTTTTTCAGCTCCTAAACCCCATGACACAGCGAAGACTTGCAACCCTAAGCAGTTTGTGTGTAAGGACCAGGTGACCTGTATTTCTAAAGGTTGGCGCTGTGATGGGGAAAAGGACTGTCCAGATGGCTCGGATGAATCACCAGATATCTGTAAGTGTGCCCACAGAAATGGTTAACTTTAGTCAGCCAAAGATGAACGTTTTTACATGACTGACTTTTTTTAAAATTTTGTTTTTTCTTCACAAATGCTATAAATTACTGCTTCTTTAATGGCTCTGAGGAGAAAGCAACACAAAGCTCAGTCAGTTTAATTGAGGTCTGAATTAAGATGCAGGTTATGCCCTTTCTACAGAGAACGCTGCTCTGCCGGATTATGTCTCTTATTAAGCGGATGTGTTACGTTAAAATGCTTAGGGATGTGTCTGCTCTTGTCTGGACTTGGTGCAGTCCCTGAGAGTCTTGTCCCAACCACTTACATCTGCCAGCCCCTCTGTCCAATAAACTCTCCCTGGTAAAAGCCTTTCCTCTGTTTATATGCAGGCGCTTTGTGCCACACCTTACATCTGTCATGCCACAAGCATTCTCACCATCGTCTGGCACGCAAAGACAAGCAGTTGACACCCAACATTAAAGGACTTTTATTGTGGAGAAAAGAAAGGCATGGCTTTCTTTATTGAAAATATCTGGGATGTTTCCGGAAAACAAGGTGCTGTGGTCACTATGTCGAAGAGGAAAGGGTTAAAATTATGTGCCTGCCTTGACTGATCCTCATTTTATTTACGAAGTACTGCAATCTAAAGTGGTCTGTAGATAAACTGGCAGATTATTTTTCTTTTTTTTTAGTTAAGCCCAAAATATTTACTCATGCACTTCTTTGATTTATTAGATAAATATTTAAAAGTCAGACCCAATCACTAACTGCAGAGATTCATAGTAAGTATAGAGGAAATTTATCTAAAATAAATACTTGGGGTTTTTTGCTTGTTTTTGTTTGGTTTTTGTAGGGGGATAGAAATTAATCAGTCTAACTATGTAAATAAGAAATGCAAAAAAAAAACAGTTTTATCAAAGTGTGCCACACCTAATTCATTCATGCACACTTAAGTCATTTAGTTTGCGCCCTTTCCGGCTCAGCAATTGAACTGAGTGAGTTTTCCATTGCACTTATGTAATTTACTGACATAGACAATGGTGTGATTCATCCTCTGCAGGGAGAAATGAAGAGCAGTGTTTCACCAGAACATCAAGATCTGTTCTGCTCAATTACCCACTTCCCATGCCTGCTTCTCTGCCTGTCATTTTACCTTTAGTTAAGGCTCTTTATCTCCATCCATGTTGGTTTTGAGGCAGTCATAATAAATATCTGTTTCTGCTAATGATTCACTTTCTCTGTATACAGTGTGCCATGTGTTTGCAGTCTAACAAGCATAGTCAAAAGCACGGCGCCTTTTAAGTATTACAATGAAAGGCAGCCAGACTGTGATTTAATCCACAGTCGTTAAGTTGATCCATCCATTAAATCTGAGTAATTGGAATAAGGGACTGCAGATAAAGTTAGAGAGAGAATGGGCCTGAGTTAGCATTAAAGGCGGCAGGAAGAGTTTGAGGGAGTACAGTTGACTCTGAAGGTTATTTGAAATCCTTCTATAGCTTAGGAATGGAAAAGTCTCTTTCTCCTCATCCTGGCTTTTCCATTCACGGGGTGAAACACTCTTCAGGTCATTAGCCCAGTCATTTCACGTCTGGGAATCATCATTGGCAGTGTTCTGACCAGCTTGCAACCAGACTAGCAAGGCTGCTTGCTCATAAAGTTCCAGTGGAACATTTATACATACATACCTATAACAGATGTGTGTGTCCAAAGAGGAAGATATTGATCCATGATTGATATCTGAATAAGCTGCACAAGTGTCTTGTTGGAGTGTTTTAACTTCTAAATGTTTTAGTAATCACCTGTTGTGTCTCATTGGTCCTTTTTAGTAGCCTTAAAATTTACAAAGATGCATTTAAAATTGTCTATGACCATCAAAATTCCAAGAAAATTCTTCTTCCATAGGCTTTTGTTCCAACATGTCCCCAAACCACAATCTAAATATGTGTGTGATTGATAATGGGAATTGGAGTGGTGCCGGCTGCTATAATTACAACATTATCTCTACTTTAAGTTAATTACTATCTAGACCTGGTTTGAAAAGAGTCTGCACAAATATTGCAAAACAAACAAAAAAAACCACCCATCTTTTTCCTTCTTCTTTCCTCTGTTTTGCTTTGTTTTCCTCTCCCCGTGGCTGCTTGACTCAATGCCTGTCCTGATGTGGGGATTAACCCATTGTATGTCCATCGTGTTCATCTAAGACAAACACTGCCAATATGGAACTTTGTCCTTTTTGTTCTCTCTTTTTCTAATTACTTCATTGGAGGAGTCCTTGTGAATTGTGCTTGTATTATTTAGCTTTTTGTCAAACTGAAGCGTTATTATGAGAATCTAATGACACAAGTAAGTCTGATTGAAGCACCACTTTTGTGTTTTCGGTCTGTGAATGCCACCTGTTTTGTTTACAATAATCACAAATTTTCTTGCTCTCAGCATGGTGGGTGTGTTTATTAATGTGTGTATTTGTCATGTTTTCAATTGTTGACCTAAACTATTGGCAACTATCCATGTTGGAAGTAAGCTTACTCTTCAGTATCATAATGTCTGAAGGTCTATATGCGTGTCATTTCCAAACTCTTCAAGTAGGCTGTAATTATGTCAAGGAACTAAAGACAGAGTCTTGCTCCAGTAGCTGAGTTGTAACCATACATCTCATGAGAGGTTGACATATCAGCTTAACATGTTGGCATTCTTAGACCACAAGCTTGTTTTGTGTGTGAGATATTTGTATGAGATTCATGTTTTTGTGTTTTGAGACAAGGATCTGTATGAGCTGTTAACATTGCTGGAACTTGACAAATTACAGGCCAGATCTGTTAAAGAAGTCCTTTCCATAGCCCACACTCGCACAGCCATCAGTCACCTGCACCAGCAAACTTATGTTCACAGGACACACTTGATCCTGTCATCTTTTTCCTGGGAGTGCATCCATTTCCCTTATCTTGTCCAGTAGCTAATGGCAAACCATTTCTCCTCGTTTACAATAAAGCTTTGGACCCAGGAAGACATTTACTCTGACCTGAAGCTAACACAATTTATTTATGCGAAAGGGATGGTCTTTGCAGGACTTTTAATGTTACAGTCTGTCCCGTAGTGTGTTTTTAGTTATCAACTTATAGTACAATCAATGTAACTCTTAAGAAGAATCATAATGTTGGAGTGTTTTTATTACACTGAGCCAACATATAAAGCTTTTTAACATTACATGCTAGCACACTGTTACAGACCTGAATTTTATTGCAATCCATGTATGGCCTATTTATAAGGCATGTGTTGGCAAAGATGGCAGTTGCAGAAAGTGTTGAACAGACTTTTCCCGGGATGCACACCCACTCTCTGCTACCGTTCAAATCCAAGCAATATTTGTTTGATTTTTCGTCATACAATTCTTTTACAGGTTCAAACTTTTGACAGCCATAGCTTTTACTTTACATGCCATTTTCCAATGGCGCTGCTTCAAAACTTAGATTCTCTCTCTCTTATCTCTCTTGGAGGAGTTGCTGTGAAAAATACAAACTCCTTCTGTTTTTGTGTCAAGTCTGTGTGCAATTATGATTCTTGCATGGCCCACATTCATTGTGGTTGAGCCGGCGAATGGGAACAGATGTTTGAATAAGCCTCGCATGTAAGCACTTTCTCCATCTTAAGAGGCTCTTGCCACTAAGGAATCCCTTTCAACATCAAAAAACCTTATTTAACAATTGTCTGTGCCTTATTCTGTTAGACTTTTTGGTCCGGCTTTAGCAATAAAAAGTCCACAGAGGTACTACAGAGGATGAAACGTATCTGTCATGCAAATACACCTCCTTGGTTCCACTGGCAGAGTTCTCCATGTCCCTTCAGGGAGAGAAGATCCTACTTATAACTGAAAGTAGTTAACACTTGTAAATAACAAGCTACTCCCTGTACTTGTGCTGTCAAGTAGTGTATTTAAGTTGCCTCCATTGGGAAAAAGTAGGTTGCACATACAGACACACAAACACACATTGATTTTTTTTCCGTGTTGATGCTAGAAAGTAATTTTGAGAGGATATTCCTTGGAATGCAGCTTCATAATGAAACACAGAGACCCGGACCTGCAGAGACTTTGGGTACTTAATGCAAACAACCCCAAATCTGGACTCTTAGAATCAGCCGTACAGTCCCAATTAAATGTTCATGTTTGGTATTTCACTTTCACATCTGTTATTTTTATTCTGGGTAATTTGGGAAATGCTTTCAGAGAGTTTATCTCGTAGTAATAGTGGGATGTTTTATAGAAAATTACTTCCCATCATGTGGTTTAACCATGCCCCCCTCTCTCTTCTAAAAACACACACACACACATTCTATATGGCCCATGTTAGTGCATGCCGTGGCCTGGAGCTGAGCTGGTAGGGAGGTCAGATTGGAAGATTGAGTTATCATGTCCATTCAGCTGCAGGCTACCATGGGCCTCACAACATGGCTATCTGTCCATCTCTTGCCCTTGAGCCCCCTCTGGACAGTCGCCAGCCTGGTTCTTTCCCCTGCCCCATCTGACTGTCATGCCTCAGCGGTCTTTCCAAGACGACCAAGTAGAGCTGTCTGCTGAGCCAGTGGGATGGGATTGGGGCATGGGCAGATGGGGGGGAGGAGTGGATCTACAGAAGAAAAGTCTTTGTAAAGGAGAAAATGAGCATATTAGCATTTAGGCTGAGGAGGAAAATGGAAATGGGTTTGTTAGGCTGTGATCCTCTTTCAACAGACAGCCTTTTACAGTAAAGTAGGTGGCGGTGGGGTCTTTTCATAGCCTATGATCAGCCATGTAGCTGTAGTTGCAGGGGGCACCATGCAGGGGCAAGATGGTCTGTAGTGGCAGTGGCTCACACACTAGTTCTAAAGAGGAAGGAGCAAAGCCCAGTAAATCCCTCTGGTCTGTGGCCCTGAGCCTTCCTCGGCTTCACCAGCCTATCCACAGACCACAAACACAGGGCTTTCTCACGCCATGCAGGCACCACTTCCCTTTCTCTGCTGTCTCCTCCACACCCTGTCTCCTTCTTGCCATCCTTACTTCTTTCCTGTGCAACTTTGTCCCTCTCTCACATGCATGGAAAATGCTCATTTTCATATCTCATCTTCATCTTTTCCTCTTGCCTGCAGATGTGACTTTCTGCTATTTCTTCTATCTTACAATCCAGTGCCAGTTTTACTGGAAAAGTCTGTAAGGGCACATTTAAAATTTGAAATGTGTGAACATCCATGTCTTTTTTTTCTTCTTGTTATTCTCTTAAACGTGTAAGATAATTGATGCTAAGAAAATAAATAAAAAAAAAACATGCTTCGGGCTTTTTGCAACGATCTTTGATTACAGTTGAAATGGATAACTAGTCAAATTCTGCCTTAAGTAGTCAAGTTTTAGCTTCATATTGCCAGTTTTAATATTTATTGGGTGACATTGTGCCCTGGAATGTGTTTTTATATTTAAATGTTTGTTGTTTTTTTTTTGTTGTTTTTTTTAAAATGATTAACCATAATTGTATACTGGCTCTGAATCACACAGATTTGTCAGAGAAAGGGCTTGTTGTTATAGGGGGCTTAGATATGCCTTTGTAATTTGTTGGACACAGGTAAAAATCTTTTTACAACCGTTTTTGAAACCTGAAGGTGGGTGAGATTAAACACCTGTTTGGGCTGGAGTTGCACTTTTGAAACTTTTAACAGGACTGACAAATGCCTATAAAATATGTATTTTATGTATAATAACATTTATTAATGTGTATTTTATGGATAAGGAGGAGCTTAATGAAAAAGACACTGATTATCTGATCTTCCAGTGACTCCCTTTTTAATAGGGTTTTGGTACATGATGTGCAGTCTGTGGTAAAGTGTGGTTCCAGAGTGTGGAAAAGACGGAGACTGGCCTGCCTGTCAGTTGGTGCAACATATTAATTTGAGCTGACAGCAGACTTCATGGGAGTCTTTCATAGACTGCCTTGGAACAGAAGAGCAGGAAGAAACGCAGGCTTTTATGCGCAGGACAAAAGATCGTCAGGGGCTCTAGATTTAAGGTCATTGCATAACTACAGGGACTAAGTGGTGGGGGATGGTCGTGTCCAGAGCTTGAGGTGTTGAAGTTAAGCACACGTGGGGAGAGGTGTTTTTTTTAAAGCTCGGATACTTTTTGCCCAACTGAAAAGGTTTCTAGGAATGACCGCACTCTATCTAAAGGTGACAAAGGGAGAGATGCAGAAATGGTGTTTTTGCACTTTTCACTCTACAGCCCACATGCTGGAATCCGACTTAAAGTTTAGCATTAGTAGTTCTATTAAGCGTCATAGTCAATAGTGTTTGATCATTATGGGCGCCCGGGGGGGGGGGGGGGGGGGGGGGGGGGGGGGGGGGGGGG
>JAVQJG010285752.1:0-19413 GCA_036024015.1 Craterocephalus amniculus | reverse complement strand
AGAGACCCCGCCCCCCCACATAGGCCCCGCCTCCAGGGGGCGCTCTGATCTATATATGCATCACTGAGGCCCCGCCCCCATATAGACCCCGCCCCTCCGACAGGCCCCGCCTCCAGGGGGCGCTCTCTGTGTTTTTCCCGCTGCTTGTTTGAACCAAATAAAGTTGGAGAGACTGCATCAGCTGACTGTGTGTGATTTGTTCACCCGGTAAAGCCATGGTCTGTTGCCACGGCAACACCGATGTCTCCTCATCCTGCAGACGTCAGTCATGGGTTGTGTTGTGTATACGCCGTCACCATGGAGATGGATGACATCAGACATGTTTTTAACTGAAAGCATTGAAGAAAAAAAAAAATGCAGTTCTGACTTTTGTCCCCGAATCAGAAGTTTTATTGTTTTGTTTCAGTTCAACCCGACATTTACAGTCCCCCTTATTAATGCGGCTTCAGCCAGACTCACGCATCATCACGCATCATCACGCATCATCACGCCTCATCACGCCTCATCACGCATCATCACGCCTCATCACGCATCATCACGCATCTTCACTCATCATCACGCATCATCACGCCACCTCTACCAAACACACGATGTAAGTGTATCAGGGAGCGAGAACAGGGTTATGTGGTGACTCTGACTTTAACCCTGAGATGAGGGAAACTCCGATCATCTGTTCCAGAAAGCGGGGAATCTGAAACTCAGCCAATGATCAATGATAACAGACTCTGTGAACATCACCAGGTTATCTTTGAGAAACCCTGAGTTTCCACCCGTCTCCTCCCACACAAGGAAACTGGTTTCACATGGATTGCCCGTTCCTTCCCAATCCACCTGATATCAAAGCCCAAATAATTAGAAATGCCTTGAGTGCTCAAATAAATGGTAAATGGACTGTACTTGTATAGCGCTTTTCTAGTCACAGACCACTCAGAGCACTTTACATGACAAATCTCATTCACCCATTCATACCCATTCACACAGCACCTATATTGGAACATACTGGGTGCTTAGGAGCTAACATTCACACACATTCACACACCCGATAGGCACATCGGGAGGCAAGGTAGGGTTCAGTGTCTTGCCCAAGGACACTTCGACATGTACCGGAGTGGAATTGAACCGCCGACACTGAGCCACAGCCGCATGATTTCATAGCAGTACTACTTAAAGCTTAAAAAGGGCCATATGAAACAAAATGTAAAAACTTTTCCAGCTTCAGCCTCAGCAAACTTCCAGAAAGTTTATAAAAGTTCAGTGTCAGTGTTATAAGCTGATCTTACCCATCTTATACGCTGTCATAGACATAAATATGACGGAGGCATTGGGGTCTGAACTGCGACTTCTCTTCTGGGGCTTCACAAACCCACATCTGCATGCGTTTTGTTGCTATCTGAGGGCAACATCTGAAATTTGTTGAAGAGTCCACATGATCTGCTTTGTGCTGGAGTGAAATTAAATGTTTGATGAAGACTATTTTCCACTTTTTTATCTGTGAATCTTTTGCTAGTTATTATTTGTAGCCATCTTTTTTTCCTCTATATAATAAAATAGTCTCGTAACAGAGCAACTTAACTTTCGAGTGTGTTGTTAGGCTTTTTGGTCTGTTAGTCATAAAAAGGAAAATGTTTTGGTGTAGGAAGTATGCAGAACATGGGGATAGAAATGATTTTACAGTTCTTTCATTTCTGTACTTTACTCTGATTTACAAATACTGAGGGTTAGGAGATAAAAAAGCTTGTCTTTTAAGGTCAGAAAATACTTCAACTGTTTGGGTTTACAAATTTTCTTATTCAAACAGGGGGCCTTAGTGAGGAGTTTGCATGCTCCAGTGTTGTGTGGCGGGGTTTTCTCTGGGAAAGCATCCTCCCACAGTCCAAAGAGATATTATATTACGTCAAACCGGTCACTAATTTCTCCCTTTGTGTGAACGTGAGTCTGTCTAGATGTTTGCCTCTGTGATGGACTGACAGTCTGCAACCTGCCTCACCTGCTCTTTCAGGAGGCAACAAGCTCCATCATCTCCTCAAATCTGAAAAAGGAGGCAGTATAGATGGATAATTTCTATCAATTTGTATTTTTTCTTGTTCCAGTCCTGCATTCCCAGGGTTAGGGGTAGTGACCATGTAAGCCTCCAAATGAGGAATATTGGATAGCACGCTCAAAGCAGCAAAAAACACCCAGCTTCCTTCTTACTACTGCTGATTTTATTTTATCTTTATTTTAAAAAAATCTGGAGGCTACCACAGCAGCCTCAATGTCAGACTTCTTCTGGGCTCAGAATCTGGAAGAGAAAGTCTCTACATTTGAGAAAACATGCAAGTGTTTTCGTGCAGGAAGAGAAATGAGTTTGGACTCTGTCAGAAAGTCCTGTCCTCTCCATTTGTCCTCATCCAACTTTGCTTTCAAGGTGCATTTTCGCTTAAATGATTTTCCATTGTTTGCCAGCTGGTTTCACATTTCACCACAAACTCTTCTGTGTGTTTGTGTCTTTTGTCCTGCCTGAAGCATTTTGTGGCCTCTTTGTTAAAAGCACTTTATCGCTAAATTTGACTTGGCACATCTTGTCAGGAGAGATTGCAGCTGATGAGACTCCTGACCTGCAGATAAAACATCCATTAAGTGGCATGTCTGGGACTATTCTGTACTCTTAACCTATTAGCATATTGTTAGCCATTCCCAAGATGGTTCAGCAGTGAATACACAATACCACACTGCAACCAGCCACCTCTCACTCTGCTATTGCGCTAAACTCCGTCTCTGACATTGTAATGCTCACCGGCTGTCCTCCATCAGACAATTCAAATGACCGCTAAAAGCCTGAGGGAAGGAAAAAAAAAAGGGCCAAAATGCAAAATTGATGGAAATGATATTAGATTCAGCTCATGCTCCTCACTGTGTAAATTATGCCCCAAAATGGACTCTCTGGTCCAACTGTTGGCTCCAATTTGTTGGGCCATACCTCATGGTGGCTTGTCTTGTCCTTCCCCTCTGCCTTTAATCCAATCAGAGCCACGCTGGATGTTATTTATTTGTTTATTTATTTATTTTCGAAGGATGTAACCGATTCTTATCGGGACAAAAGTAGTGCCTTCTTCCTGGTGAAACGGTGACTAACGTCCAGCCATCGATCCGTCAGTTCGTCTGCGGTAGCGGCTGAAGGCTTTGGTGATAGAAGACTGTGTATGTTTATATGTGTGAGTGTGTTTACCAAAGTCAATAATGCACATAACGAGTGTGTTTTTCAGACATGTGGAACTTAACCTTTTTTTTCTTTTCTTTATATCGGGTTTATCTTACTGTATCTCTAGTAATAAATGTGTTTTTTCTTATTGAGACATCTGCTTAAACCCTGCTACAAAGTACCAAGACAAAATCATATTAATGAATAAAGAACACTGCAACAATTTTATATCCTTGATGATTTGATACTTATGCCATGTACACTAGGAGATTTTTTATATGCCAAGAGCATTAAGGACATTATCATTATTCTTGTTAGCCCTTTTAAGGGCCAATATACATACAGTAGTATTCTCAGGATTGCGTCAATGCACATTTGAGATCTATAATTTTCTTACATCGTTCTAGATAGCGATGGCCGTCTTTTGATATAAAGCTTATACTGCACAATTCCAGATACAGTTTTTGACTTCAGTGCACAAAAATGACATGTTTAGGTTGATTTAAATCATCTCAGAATCCAGTAATCATGCTGACTCAGTCTTCTGGCTTACTGGGTCATGCAGATGTGCCTCCTGTATGTTTGACCTTCTCTCATACGTCAATAGCTGTGAAAAATGGTGAATGAATTATATACTACTGCTTTTGTTATCTTATTTGTACCCCTCAAAGGGCTTATACTGTACACCACAGATGACATTCACTCAATCACACATACACATTCATACAGGACTTAAATGTATATATTAAGTGCTTTTATCTTTTAAACACATTCATGCCCCGATGGAGATGTCAGGAGGTAACGTGAGGTTCAGTGACTCGCCCAAGGATATTCTTCAGTAGCTGATGGCGATCTTAATAAAAGAAAGAAAGAAAGAAAGAAAGAAAGTTTCAGTAATACAGAACCGTTGCTTGTCTTTTTATTCTAACTTCATTTTTTTAAACAGGACATGTAACTTGATTTAAGAAAAAAAGAGGTTCATTAACCTCCAAGCAATTAGCTGCAGTTGTTTTTATTTATTTTTTTTCATTTACCCTTTCAGTTGATTCATGTATAAGCTTTTGACCAAATGTGACTCTTTTCACTAGAGTAAGCTGGTGACTGCATTTATGGTTTAAAAAGTTATGTCTTTTTAAAACGTTATTGTTGTTGCAAAATAAAAAGGGCAAAAAATCATCCCTCATGGCATGGGATAAAGTTATATTTTATCATCTCAATGCTTTACTGTTTAAGAAAATACCTGGCATTTTGCTTTTTCAATTGTTTAAAGTACAAATCTAAGAATACAGAATGGGATAATTTGGTCTCACTGCTCTTTATAACCAACTGTCCAAAGGTTGTCGCTCAAGCTTGCCATACCTCTGATGATTCGTCACTTCTTAGTATATATGGCAGCTTAAATTATATAGATTAATCTATCAAGATTGTGATTGTAGTTCGATTTCGAGTTTCCAGTGTATAACTTGGATGAATTAGTTATTACCACTATGAAGTAGAGATATGAAGATTGTCCACTAGGTGGTGCTACAGGACATGCTGAGGCAGATTAATTCTGACACTTTAAAATTCACAAAATAGTTTTTACTTCTGCCTATGAGTGAAAAAATTACTCATTGTAAGGGTAATGATGAGTGATGCTTATCAGATGTGTTTAGATAAAATTCACTATTTTCATTTATGTCTTCTAATCATGAGAACAAATTTTCAGTCAAAAATACAGAGAAGTGTTTGGGTGGTGATATATATATTTTTCATGGTTTACAAATAACTTTTTAAATGTGGCATAGTACATTACACATTATTTCCAGAGAGCAAAATAAATATATTGCACTTAAAAATCATCAAAACACAATTTCGTTTGGTGTCCTTTTCCTATAATGGCATACAAAAGAGAACAAAAGTTTTAAAGAGATTATTTTCAGTGTTAACTGGAGACTGAGAAGGGTGTAACATTTACACGTGGGCATCATTCAGTTCAGGCTGTACACCAGAAGGAAAAAAGAACATTTCCAAAGTAAAAAAAAAAAAAAAAAAAAAGAGTCTTTTGCTAACTAAACAAGAAGATTAACTGCATGCATCATTCCCATCCATATTCTGCTCTGATGGGCTGTGTGTGACGTAAAAATGTTGCACGAGTGATTTACAGTGTTTGTTTAATCGGCTCTTTTGTACATTTCTGAATAATCCAATCACCATGCAGCTGCAGGACAGCATTGAGGGACACTTTTCATGAAGTCTATGCCCCTCTGATGAACTTAAAAAAAAAATTTAATACAAAAATCAGAAAATCGGAGGCCTCACTGCCAAATCACTCCATTTAATCAAGTTATTTTTGTAATATACTGTATTCTGATCTGCTGCTGTTGCTCTGATGGAGTATTTCAGCCTGAGAAGTAATGTTATATTTCCAGTGCAACTAAACAGGAGTGTTAAAAATGAAAGCATCATAACCAAAATGTAATAACTCTGTTTGTGTAGGCTTTTATCATGTTGTTTATACAAACTAACAAAAAATTTTTGTTTTTTTTAAAGTCAATTTACTGGCCTGTGAATTTTCCTGACTTTTCACTGATGGATATTAATGCCTGCAATGCTTGTATATTCTCTTTTTAAATCACTATTCCAATCAAATGACTGCACAGGTGAGTGGGAGTCACCGCTAGTCGAATCTTAAGGCTTCCAGCTTCTTCCTCTGTGTGCTTTAAATGAGACCACACAGAGTCATTACTTCCAGGTGTGGACGCCTTGTCGACACAGAGCGAGGTGGCCATGAATCACCTGCTGCACTCTGACTGCTAAAAGGCTGCAGGAGGCAGAAAATAAAACTGAGTTAAAGTTTGTTCTCAGCTGGTTGAGATCAGTGGAAACCCATCTCTCAGGAAATCCTTCCCACATTGATATAAACCAATGAAAAAAACTTAAATATGGGTGTAAAATGAACATTTTTGAACTGGTTCAGGTCCAGTCACACCTCAACACTAATGCATTTGTCTCAGTGGAAACAGCTGGATTATAATCAGAATACTTTGTATGTATCTTCTGAGGCTTTAGAGGGGAGCTCGGATTCTGCCTCCCAGCATTTGCTAACAGCATTAATGGACTTCAGCTCCTTTTTCTCATGTTGCTGGGTGAACTGGGGAATCGAGGAAATCCTTTAGCTGGATGCATTTAAAGGGAGAAAGGCAGCACTTTTAGACTTATTGGCCAAAAACTTACATGAAATTAGTATGAACCATAAGCTGTTTGACCAAGGCTCTCTCCAGTTGCTAACTGAAATAAATTTAGGTTTAATGAAATGGTTTATGTGGCTGTTCTCCTTTCATGTTTTTTCTTTTATTTTTATAAAGAGCTTTTGTCTGGAGACCACTTGTTCTTCAAACAGGGAAGTTACAGAAGAAACTATTTTACTACTGTACTTTATTACTTCCACATTTTTATTTAAGTTTGTCAGGGTTTGACGTGTTTGGCCTTAGCTGTCTGAAGTTCTTCTTTTGCTGCTCGATCCGCTTCCTTCACTATATTTCTAATCTTCATGGACTTAAAAATCTGGATAAAAGGAATAATCATCTGCTGTTTGCAGTCCCAAATGTCGTGTATGTTGGTGGTCTTTGAGATCACTAATGTGCATGTCTAATATAAATCAAGTGGCCTCTGGGACAAATTAACCCAACCTGGTCTTTTAACACATTGATGGTCAACAGTTTGAACTCATGGCCTCTTTCAGTATTATTGGTGTGACTGGCCCTTTAAACCAGCGCCTTTATCCCACGTTACACCTTATAAAGTTAACCAGTGTGTTTGTCTACTGCAGTCAGCATGCGTCCTATGAATTTTTCTTTTTAACACACAGTGAGAGTTCATTTATAAGTAAATGTTTGTGTTCTTTGTAAGTTGCATTTTAACACTTTATCTTCAGCAGAATGTAGGATTGTAACTCGGAGCTGTACATATGGCTGACTTTGTCGAACACAGTGGAAAGCTGAAATGGCTCCTCTGCCCATCCTTCGCGCTGAAATGTTAAGACGGATCGTAGGTGTCCAACACTGTGGCATCGGATGAGTGGATCGCACATCTTCAAAGCCTTGATGGAGAGCATGTTGCCAGTAGCAACTGCAGGAGCCAGGGCTCTCCACTTATTGTCAAAATGATTTGAGGATCCGCTTTGTGTTCTTCGAGGGCTGAGATAAAACATGCATGTGTTCTCCTTTTTTTATCAGGTTTCATAGTTTGTATTGAAGCTTTCAGTCTTTTTTACAAAGTCTCTTAAAGTGTTGGTACGAGCCACAGGGTTTCCTGGTCCTGATGTCTGTCTCAGTCCGAATGCCACACATCTCCTTCATGTCCCGACCATCACCCCACTCCCTGCAGGCCGACTATTTACACAGAGCAGAGGGAAAGGTGAGCCAAGGTGGAGAAGTGATGTGTTGCACCAGATCGGAGATGAGCTTCGGAGCGAGGTTCGGTAGTCGCCTCCGCAAAACCGAGTCATACGAAGGGCGTCATGACTGTGGAGGAGTGGCGGAGTCCCTGGATGGCAGCGTAGGGCCCCTGCTGGAAGTAGTGGTGGTAGCGTGGCATGTGGAAGGAGGGGAAGGACGGCCCGCTGCCTTGCATGGTTCCAGCCAGGGCAGTGGGCGTCAGCGGCATGCCTAGCCGGCTGTAGGGGGGCAGGGAGCCCTGGATTGGGTGGGGCAGCGAGGCGGTGCCGGTGCCCATGGCCGACAGAGACTGTGGGTGCTGGAAGCCGGAGAAACCTGATGTGGTGGTCACCCAGGAGCTCAGGGACAGGTTGTCTGAGGCGGTGAAAGCTGAACCTGCAGAGGGTGATGGAGGACATGAACAATTAGCACGTGGCTAGCTGTACTTTGATTTTCTTGCTGTAACTAAATACAACAAAAATACCCGAATGTATCTCCAGCTTCTATTATAAGCCTCAAAGATTAGTCTTTCTGCTGTATATATATTACAACTACTTTTTACATACTACACTTGGCTATTCACCAGTGCAAATTCCTGTGTCAAAATCATGTTTGTACTAATAATTCTCATTTTCATTTTACAAAATTTCTGTTAAAATAGTTTAACTATCTGGAAGACCAGCAGTTGTCAATTTATAAAATGTTAAGTAACATTTACTCACACCTACAATGCTGAATTGTTTATAGAAATCAACATTTCCGAATTTGTTTAACCCATCAGGTATTTTCTGAAAGCATAATGTGGAGTACTGCCAGTCTTGTAAATCCAGATCATATGTTAGATGTTAGTGCATGACTTCTGCTCACCTCTGGTGTGTGAGGAGTGTCCATCCTCACTCAGGTTCTCCTCGTCACCGGTGTAGGTTCGGATCGGCGACCGGGCGTACGAGTGCTTGTGGATCAGATTCTCAACACTTTCCCTGCAGCAAAAGCCAAAGAGAGAGCCCCCAAAGTAAATCTCTTTGTTTCTTTTGAAGATATCCAGTAATGTGGCTGCACTTACAGATTTAACTTACAGATAAAAAAAAAAATATCTGCAACCAAAAGTGCGTACATTACAAAAAGTGCAGTGGTTTATCATCACTTTTAATATTTTGGCTTGTACAAATGAAGTTTCAGAAATTTTGGTTTATATAATTATTTTCCTCTCATTTTGTTAAAAAACTTGAGTCCATCATGTGTCTAGCATAGTTTTTAGGTTGCACAGTATTCTGACAGCTTTACAGTCACTGAACACAACAGGTGACATATTTGGGTCCATAACCTGTATCATGTTGTTCTTTTGCACATTTCTGTGCCATCAGGAGGTATTTCTCTTCCCAGGACTGTTTTATCTTTAAGTCTAAATCCCTCTCATCGTGTAGTCTAACATCTGAGCAGGCTGCATGTGGATGTGAACGTGTGTGTGTTGTAGACGTGTTCACCAACCCACAGAGTGCATTAGCTCATTTGAGTCTTGTCAGACAGCACTTCTCAAACACAGTGACACAAATTGTTGGGGGAGGCGGTGTGTGTGTGTGTGTGTGTGTGTGTGTGTGTGTGTGTGTGTGTGTGGGTGGACAGACAGGCAAGTGGTCTGCATCATGAGAGCCATGCGTCCACATTAGCAGCCCCCCTCTACAGCCCCCACCCCTCCAATTAGGTTAGGAAAGTGCAATATCTGTCAGCAGAGGAGTACAAATGTGTGTGTTTTTATCAGCGTCGGGCCCCTGCGGCGCAGAGGCCACAGCGAACTCCCACAATGCGTGGCGAGGGGGAGGGAGGGAGAGTGGGGCGGGGCATGCTGGTTTCAATCAGTCACTGCGGCCAATTGAATTAGAGTGTGTTTTAGTGCAGTGGCCGACTCCAGACTAATGTGATTTCTGCAGCTCCCGAAGATCAATTGATCAGGTCTAATTCACAGCCCTCAAAAAGAAAAAGACAGAGAAGGAGGAGGAGGAGGGGGAGGCGGGGGAGGGAGGGTTGTCTGGCTGCGTTTCGGCGGTCTCCGTTTGGGATCTTTGATTGAGGGAAATGAGCTGATGGTTTGATTTTGTCAGCTGATTTTGGATGTAGTGCCGGAATCGAGAATTACAAGAAGTGTGTGCGTGTGTGTGTGTGCTTTGACAGCATCCGCAGAAATCTGTCACTGGGGGGATTTGTTGCTCGACATGAAAGAAAGCAGTCTCACACATTCACACAAACACACAAAGCATAAAATAAAATGAGAGAATATATCTAGAGGGAGAGTAGGATGAAAGCACAACAACGGAGGCACCAGATGACGGACCGCGAGGGGACAAAGAGGCAGGAAGAAAATAGGAAGTTGGACAAAATGAAGACCGGCACGAGAGAAAGATGGAAAGGAGGGAAAGAGGGTTTAGACAGGATATAACTATAAGAGAGGGAGGACAGTAAAAAGGCAAATATAAAAAGAAAAGCTAGAAGAAGTTATAACTGAAAAACAGTATGAGGTCAAACGTGTACCGGAGAAAAAGATGATAATGGAAAAGATAGAAAGGCTGGAAAGAAACTCCAAAAATAAAATAAGCAAGGAAAAAGAAACTTAAAAAGAGGAAAATTAATAGAAATTAGAAATGAAAGGAGGGAAGGAAAGGGGATCAGAAAACTGACTAAAAAGTAAATAAAGTTTCAAGTAAATAAAGAACATGCTTGAAAAAAATAAGACAGTTGACTAAAGGAAATGAAATGACTGGAAAATAAAGAGTGAAGGATGTGGAAAAAAGAGGGAAAGATGTGAAAGAAACAACAGATTATGTTTATCCTTTTCACTGTGGCACAGAGAGAAATAAACACTGCAGCGTCTGTATTTACTAACGAGCAGCGACCCCTGATATGAAACCCTCCTCCCTCCTCTTGTATCCTGTTGGCAGGAACACAAGTAAACAAACGATGCAGGACCCAGAATCCCCTGTACCTCTCCATGTCTGTCAGCCGCGAGGAGTCCCGGAAACCTTTGGCAAACGGGTTGCTGTCAATCTTCAGCTTGGTTATCTGGGAAAGCACAGCAGGAGGAGAGCAAAACAAGTCAAGTTGGTCACATTTTCTTTTTTCTGTTTCGTGCGGTGTCATGCTTCTTTTTTTAACATGTTAAAGCAACTGAATGGAGTGCTGAGAATTTAAACCTTTTTTTTTTCCTTTTATTCTCAATCCTTAATAACCTTGACTCCTTCTGGTAAAACAAGCTGGACTTTAATTAACATGCATGACTAAAATTAGAAATATCTTTTTTTATTATTATTAATCTAAGTTGACATATTTCCTACTTAGTCATAAGTATTTCAAAATAAATAATAAATATGAGAGATTTGAAAGGACTTATCATAAAAAAAAGATTTTCTTCTTTCTTCAAGAAGATCAGAGGAGATTTTTTACTGATCAATTAGTATCATTCATTGATGGAGACACTTGTGCCAATAAATGCATAAACCCTGAATCCTAAAGTTTATTTTGTTTAATCTTTATTTAGCAAGGAACACTGAACGCTTGGGCTTTGAAATTATTTTATGAGAGTGTCCTAGCCAAGATTGCGGTCTGCTCTATACTCATAATTATCACTTAACAACAGACTTGTGATTGTGTGGGTAAACCACACAGACAAACACATTAAGGGTCAAATCAGGACAAATAAAGTCCGCCATAATAATTTGTTTCATCTTAAAAATTGTTCTAAATTATAAACAATTTTCTTTGAATTTGTTTAAGTTTCTGCAGTTGATTCCGGGTAGATGAGCAGATTACTTAAATGCTTCCATCATACAGCTTTATCTCTGTTAAGTCGTATGAGGTTTGATACATTATTTTCCATATAGTGTATCAGAGAAAACAGTGTATCAAACCTTGTACATCTTCATAGAGAAAAACATGTATGAGTGTGATGCACAATTGTTTTGGACAAAACAAGGAAAACCTTTGAATTTCAGATCTGCCAGCTCTTACACTTTTGTCCACAATTGATTTATGATTGATTGATAAAATCCTGATCTGTTAAGATTAAAAAAGGAGCACAATTATATCAATCAAAATTGTCCCTAACATTTAATTTAACACATCTATGGCTTAGGAATATGTGCAACTTGCATTTAGCTGCTATAAATTTCAAGTTAAGTTTGTGAGACAGGGTTATTTTAGATGTTAATGATTACACACAAGGGGGCACTGCAAGAGTTTCAGGTTGTATTTTTAGTCAACCAGAACAGGCCACATTTATGGGAAGCCTGTAAAACACTACCACCACTAGTAAGAAATGAATCTGCATTGCTCAGTAGATATATAATATCAAAATAATCCTTAAATTCCTGCTTTAAGCAGCTTGTTTTTTTTTCTTTTCCAAAAAACAAGTAATGGGCCTAGATTTGAAAATACCCATTTTATGAGTGTGGGACTTCTTTTCTTTAAAAAAGGATACTTTTCTTGCATCAGTTGAAACCAAAGTGACACTACTGGGAAATTTTTGTGAATTTATATTGAGGGAAATGATTCCTGTCACAGAATTGTATTTGCTGTATTGTATAAAACTGTGTACTTTGTGTTTACAGCACAATAATAAATGTAAATTCATGATAAGGAGTTTTAGATTATCGTCAGGTTCACACAATAATTGTGTTTCTTTTCTAATTTTCCATGAAAACTAACAGAAGAGCTCAAACACACTTGTGTACCAAATGAAATGATCACTCACCAGCTGGTTCTGATACGCTGTGACAGCAGTGAACACGGTTTCAACAAAGACGAAGGTGCGAAACTCCTCAGATTTGAGATTTAGCAGCGAGGCCGTGTGATCCTTCTTCTTTATGATATGGACCCGTGGCTGGTACTTATGCATGGAGTTGAGGATGATCTGCAGAGGACAAGGAAAACAGAAATCAGCTCATAGCATAAAGTACAGTTAAGGTGGGGATACATATTGTACATTAAACAAAATCCAGTTTGGGTCTGGTCTGCTGAAAACCTCTAAAGTTTTCCTTTATGTTATTTCTTATTGTCAATAAAAACAGACTGAAATCAATAGACCAAATATATATGTAAAGATTCCATCTTATTATATTGCGTCACAGAGCTTCACTGTTTTACTCAGTATCACAAAAAACATCAGTGAGCCACATTTTGAAGCAGCTGACATTTTCCATCATTACCATGTGCACATGGTTTATTTTGACTGAGTCTCACACACAGAGACACACAACATCCTGCTTCCAGAAATTCTTAAAACCACACAAGGTCTCCCACAAAGGCTTAATTTCAGCCTTTACTAATATCTTTTAACTAATACCGTCGATTAGTCCTTTTGAAAGAAACGAAAAGGTCTGGATCACATACATATTTTGTTCTGTTATTTGGATTTTATGACTCAGAAATATAGAATGTGACTTTTTAAAATGTGTAATAAAAATAAAGCCATTTATAATAAGGCATTGAAGTAGGTCAATCTATCTAAAAATTGTGTTATTCTGAATGGCCCCTTTGCACCAAAATAGGAATTTCAAAACAGATTAGTGCTGGATATTGTGTTAGATTAATTAATCAAGAATGTAGAAAAAGTCCTAAATTCAGGTTAAATACTAGCAGCGAGTCCCAACACTACTCCAAAATAGTTAAAATGTCCATATTTGACTGGGCTCACAGTAAAGCTCAAAAGCACCAAAACAACAATTAAACAGACCATAAGGCGATTATTTTGTGTTGGCTTACAAAGTCTTAAAAGTTTGCTTTGGGGCTCAATTATTTAGTCCGGACACTTCATTAATTTTAAAGCCTGTTT
Organism: Craterocephalus amniculus; assembly: GCA_036024015.1. NCBI lineage: Eukaryota > Metazoa > Chordata > Actinopteri > Atheriniformes > Atherinidae > Craterocephalus > Craterocephalus amniculus. Next base: position 5,993 of record JAVQJG010285752.1, on the reverse strand, counting down.
CCGATGAGTCTGCATTGGGATGTTTTTCCCCTCTTTTAAAGAAAATAAAAATAAAATGTGTTCTCATCCACATGATGTTTGTTTCTGACTGAAAGATAAAAAGGCAGGGAAAATATATTTATAAGGAGGTGGATAGATGAAGATGGAGTGTGAAGAGACAAGGAGAGAAAAGATGGAGAGAGGAGTGAAGTTCAATTCGCATCTGCAGCAGTTGATCCTGTCACGTTGTCTATATTTAAGCCTTTTTCTGCCACTGATTCAGGTCAACAAACACTAAATGAAATAACACAAAGTGCTTTAAGAAGGGTTCAGTCATGCAGACCTGGTCTGCAACAGTCAGGGTTTACCTAAGATACAGAAGGATGTACCTTGAATAATCTTTTTTTGGCATTTTATGTTTTAATATTATAAATTTAAAGTGATTTTTCTATGCACTTATTTAGATATAGAAGCGATTTAATCTATACATCATAGATTACCGGTTTTAAAATATTCAGCGACAAAAACAAATTCCTAAACCTTAATATATTTATGTAAAGTATATAACAAAAAAATGTTGGGAGGTCTGAAAAATACTACATCATTCATACTCAGAAGAAAACCTCTGTGGAGTGAAATACATTCATATTTCAAAAGTGTATTCATGAAAGGCTTTAAAATGCTTTCATTTATTTTTGGAGTACATTCTTTGTGCATGTTTTTATAACAAATAGTTGCTGAATTATCTAAGTTATATCAAAACATTTAAACCTGGCTGACTCATCTGTGTAGAGGGACGTTGGAAAGAAAAGTGAGATTAAAACTAAGGATGTAGAGCTTTTTTTGTTTTTGTTTGTGATATAATTGTTTTAAATAGGCCTACTTCTATGCATCTTAAAGGTATCCTACGCTTACTTTTTGTTAGAGAGAGTGAGAAAAACAGATGTCGTGTTTTCCAAGTCTCTGCTTTACTGGGGTTAATTAATGGATAAAAGTTGAATTGTTGCTGGTGTTATTCTTGTCCCTGCCTGCCTTCGCAAAGTCTTCAAGTTAAAAGGAGGAAAGGAGAACAGTTTGCTTGAGACTTGGCATCGTCGACTTTTAATTTCTGCCAGACTATTTTTTTTCGAAGGGATTGTAAATAAATCCACGTGCACTTTGATTCATTTTACCTGTCAGAAGTATAACGTGCTGTAATAACAGGTTACCCAACTAGCTGTAATTTTATCGGAGTCTTCGAGTCTGACAATTTGAAAGATCAAAAGATTTAGTGGAGTTTCTTATTGTGAGGTAGCCTAAATGCAAACAAATATGGCTCTGTCCTTGAGTCCGTTTTGTTTTTCCACGTTGAATATAAACTAGCTAGCCACAGAGTGACTGCCTCTGATAACATAGCAAACAGCCTACAATACCTCTTTATCTATTACTATTGGATAGTCTGGGGGATGAATGAAGCAAAAAAAAGGATTCTCACGTGTCCGTGTTGGTCCAGTTCGTTGTTTGTCAACTTGACTTTCTCGAAGGAAACCATTTGCTTCATCAGCTGCTCTCCGGTAAACGGAGAATCAGGGTGGACGTACAACCTGCCAAAGAAAAAGAACATACCAGTTCTGATTGGCTGACAGGCATTCTGTGTCATATCCAATCAACGCACAGTCCTGATTAACGAATTGCCAAATAATTAGATGCTTAGCAGGCACGTCCAACTTAAAATTTCTTATCTTTTTTCGTTTTTTTTGTCAGTGAGCAAGACGATAAAAAACAAAAAATATTCAATATTCAATACATTTTTATTTTTTATAAACAGGCTTCTGAGCTTATTTTGTTTTTTACACGTAGTTTTTTGAAAAATGCATTTGCACGCTGCGGTGGATATAGCCTGCAGCACCCTTGACATCAAGTTATTTGTTACTTAAACTGGTCTAGACCTGCGTTAGATAATTTCAACTGGAATCTGTAAAAACAAACAAGCAAACAAGCTCATTGGATTAGCTATTTTTCTTTCTAGTTTTATCTTTTCTCTCCCTCAAATTGACTACACAGTGAGTGGTCGTCCATTAAAATTGGCACTGAGCTACACGACCTCACCGATGCTCTGTGAAAACAGGAACATCAGCTGCTGGCTGGAGCTGACATTAGTCAGCAGGGTTTGAATGTTCAAAGATGGTTCCCCATGGGAGATTTAATTACATAATTGGTTTAATTTACGGTGGTAGTCTTTGCTTTTGTATTTTATTTTATTTTTTACACGAACTGTTGATTTTTATCTGAAATGCACAATGAAAATCCCGTGTCTCTTGTTACGGTGAGACTTGCTAGACTCAGGCTAAGTCAATCCACAGTGAGTCAACTAAAACAAACTGGATGCGCAGAATCAAAATATCCTTATTTTGCTAACATCACCCAGCCTTTCCAATAAGAAGAAGCCTATTTCTGCTCACTGTAAGACATGAGACAGGTTCTAAGCCTAGGCCTAAACGGCCTTTAATACTCGTTACTTTGACTTCAAGCCAAAACCTCACTGAAAATATAAACATCCTTGTTAATCTTATTATTCTCTCCAACCCGGATCGTCACTGGAATTCAAGGTTTTCTTCTTGTTTTGGCTCTCATGACGTTTCCAATCCTTTCCCAATCTTGTCATTTCAAAACTAAATTAAAGCGTAAATTGAACTTGACCAGCAGAGAAGTTAGGTGTGTTTACCTGGCGGGCAGAGGTGGGTCAGCCTTGCCGGCCACCAGCCAGGAGGAGCGGTGGTAGGCGTACCGGTACCGCTTGTTGTCCACGGGGACGATGTCCATCAACACGATGTACTTCGAGTCCTGGTCCACCCCAGAGAAAGAGACCCGGATGGTTGGAAACATCCTCCTGTTGATGACAGTTTATGATTATTATTATTAATTATTATTATTATTATTGCAATGAATTATGAATGGTCAATACGGCATCACCTCTTGACTGCTCTGAGCATATTTGTTGCTTTATTTTTCATTTAGAATTAGTAGGCCTAAAAATATATTTGTTTAATTGAATTAATTTCCAACGCCATCTTACCACGCAGGAGTAATCCCTCATTCGATATAGGCATGATCGGATTTTAAAATGCACGCTGGTTTCGCCTAATTGTTTGTAAGGTGTAATTTTACCTTTTCTAAACGGCAGCTTAAAATTACACAAATCTACTAGGTTATTATAGGTACTAAACAATAAAAGCAGAAGAATTTATGTGTTTAAGTTCATATTTTAAGTTCAAAGGGAGCTGAGTCAAATAGGCTGGCCAGAGTTGTTATTTGATTGTTTGTTTTCCCGTCTCCCATCATTCTCTAAAATGTATCACCTATTTTCGTTCTTATTTTAGGTGTAACGTGTTAGGCTGCAGACAGTGCAAACAAAACTCATGTTAACTTGATTTTATTTTATTTTCTTACATCATCTGATTTATCCCTTCAGTTTCATTTTAATCTTTAGCATACATTCCTTTAATCTATATTCGGGTAGACTTTTGTGGTTTTTGTAGCGAAACAAATGGGCTGCTTGCTGAACGTTACCTTCCAGACTTGGTGATGATCATCTCAGTTCCGAGTTCGTGAAATTTGTCCCACAGCTCTTTGGTCTCCAGGCTGCAGGAGATCTTTGCCATCTCCTCGCTTGGGATGCCAGGATTGGTGGGGATGAGCGGCTCCGTGCACACCGCGGGCGCGCTCCCGCTGAAGTCCCCGTGCCCATCCAGAGAGGACAGGTCAGCCAGAGACTGCTGGTTGCATGACGATTTCTCCACGAATTGTTCTGTTTAGTTTATTTATTTCAGAGTGGAGAAAACAAACACAACCATCAGAAACAGACGTGTCTAAAAGTGGAGAACGTTTTGTCCACGAGAGTGGAGCAAAATAAATAAATAATAATAAATTAATATATATAAAAAAGACTGTTAAACAACTACAACAGTATTTCTGGCAAATTTTTTAACACTGGTAAAATAATGCCATTTTAGAACATTACTTAGGCTAATAAATAAATGGAATAGTTTGCCTGAACAGTATTTCTTTTATGTATAGCTATAATCTATTTGCATAATTGGTAAGCAAAAATAAACCAATCGTACGTTTTAGGTTAACTAATGTAAAAAATGGAAACCTCATCAAAATTAACTATTTAAATGCCACTTGAAAATAAAATATTTTTTTCTGAATTGACAAACCATACTAAAAAAGCATTTAGATAATCCTGGTAACACAATGTCAATTAAAATTAAATTAAAATACTTTCTTTACACCAAATGGAAATTTCAAGATATCCTTATATCCTCAGTAAACTAACTGTAGGTCATGCCATGTTTTAAATCTGTTTATAAATTGCTTTATTAAAGATACAACCTCAAATAGAAAAAATAAACCCTCTGCGGCTGGGACAAATATCAACAAAGATCTTGTCAATATATCTCTTTTTCACGTTTACCGGAGTCATCGGAGATCTTGAAATGATTAGAATGCAGGCCTGTTTTTTAATACCGTTAACTGCAATTTAAGACACAACTTTACTTGCTTTAATACTGTATTTTTTTCTTTTCCATTCAACTTCCTTTTCGCATCTTACCGAGAGGTTTAATGGTGTTCTCCTCCGCCTCCTTGTCCTTACTGGGCTTCCCGCTGGACATCAGGGCGGCTATGGAGAAAGCGTTTGCCCGGGATGAGAGCTGGGGTTTGGGGGATGACGTGTACTCCATGTCGGTGCAAAGACCTGGACAAAATATCCCCCTTCGATATAAAAAGGAAAAAAAGGAAAAAGGAAATAGAAAAAGAAATCCTCCGCAAACACCGTCTTCCTCTGGCTCCCAGCGACAGAAGGAGGGAAAAGTTCAGGAAAAAATAACGCGCCGTTTCTTCCAGATTTCAGAGCTATGAGCGCAAACACGTCGCTGGTTTGAAGTGGTAAATTATCGTCACCTTGAACGCGCTTGTCACTGCAGAACTGAGGGTCTTGTTGGATTCATGGCGAAGGACGGCTAGGCTGACTGCAGAGAGACTTGTTTGGGTGTCAGATGAGAGGCCGGCTGCGCTTTGGAACACTTCAGTCCAGTTCACCCTCCCCTTATAATTCCAGTGTGCCCTCCAATCACTGCCTCTGCCTCCACGTCACACTCCCACTATCCCACAGAGGCCCTGATACCGAGCAGCCAATAAAATAACCCCAGGCTGTCTTTTTTATTCCTGTTCTTTCTGTTTTTTCATGTCCAAATGCCAAAATACACAGTGTATAAGGAATAATGTGTGAATTTTATGACTGTCTGTCTTGGACTGATGATAATATTAAGAAAAGAAAATTCATATTCTGTCATAGCGCATAATATAAAAGGTAAGTTTTGCTTCATATTTAGAGACTTGTGTTGACTTACATGCTGGTAAGTATAATGTCAACATTTCCTGCAGACATTGTTCGACCATTGGTGGCCAGAATGAAATGCTGAAAACTTTCTTGCACAAATATAGTTAAACATGCTGACAGATCGCTGTAGGGTCCAATTTGCTGCAAATCCTGACCTTAACAGATTATGCAATGTTTCATTGGAAAGAGTGGGATTGCATATCATGCAAAAATACTTCTGATAAACCTTAAATGGGAATTTACTACCTGCTAGGAGGCCTGTGTGCCATTAGTTTGGCTATCAGTGTATATGCGTGCTTTTTAATTCAGTTTAGTATATTCAGGATCCCCATTGAAGCAAGCTACAGCCATTCTTCATGTGGTACAACAAAACCCCAGGAAGAATAGCAACAAATCTGCAAATATCTATCATATAGCATTTTAAACCTGATGGAACATATGCAGACCCTTATGTATTTCATATTAAATAACAATCTATTTTATTAAGGAATTATTTTTAAAAGAAAAACTATGTAGCCGATCAGAATCAGTAAATATATATAATACCATAGCTGGTATTTCATAGAAAAAAATACATTTTTACTAAAACTGATGTTTATTATATGGGAGAGTATTGGACGTAGCGTACATT
>JAVQJG010285703.1:0-20948 GCA_036024015.1 Craterocephalus amniculus | reverse complement strand
GTCTGTAAACAATATTCATTTTTTTCCCTAAATTTTTTCATCTTTGGATGCAAGGCAAAACACTAAATGTTCTTAATGTTGAAATATCAAATATCTGAAAACTAGTAAAATGTTAAATCCAAACCCTAAATGGGCAATGTATCCTTGGAGATACAGTCTATAAAATGGAAAATAAAGGTCATATTTTGAAAAAAATATGGGACTGTGTTATTTTAGACTAGAAACATTAGAAAATAAGGAAGAATCATTTTTCCAATACTTTTTTATGTGCTTGACCATTTAAGGGTATCCAAACCAGTCAGACAAAAACACAGGACTTTGGAGACGTTTCTGCAGATGTTTGTGGTTCTCTGGGATGAATTCATCAATGCACTGCCGCCAAGACATAAACATAGGACAAACAAAAAAGATGAGAGTCACTGTTGAACCTGTAAACAGATATCAGGTTCCCCTAAAATGGTGACTAAATCCCACAGTTCTCTGGAGTGTGCATCAGGGATCAGTAGACTTCGGATTTACCAAGTCACACCCCAAAACAGTCACATGACCACTTGCCTTCCTCTCATATCAGTCTTTACTCACGCCATAGGACGTAGTTTATCCATGCATTAAAATCACAAAGTGGGCGTACAAACATGCTTCACTGCAGTGCGGTGATGAGTGTTTGGTCCGAGCTATCCTTTATACAGTTTACTAGCTTTAATGTCATTGCAAAATATTCTCAATTTAGTGTTTTGCACATTTAGTGAGATAAACAAGCACATAAAGTTGTTGTTTTATGCATCACAAAAACATGAACCTGTCTGCATTCTCATTTTTGTGCTAATGTCTCTAACTTTATCAGTTTTCAGATCGTTGTGGAGGTAATTACCGGGTGTGGGTGTAACCATTAAAACCTAACATTTACACAGTCAGTTGTGTTTTGAATAGTTTGGAAGGAAGTTAGTATTGTGCAGTGTGCCTTAAATTGATGCTGAAAGTTTAGTTAGTGCTACATTAGAAGGAGCTGTTTATGTAGATGATCAAACTATTGTGTCTGAGTGATTTTCATCTTTGTTCTTTCATCTTTAGTTCTACAAGGATCATGATCACATTACTTAAAAAAGACAGTAAAACAAAATATTTTGCTCTCCTTTTTAAGAACGACTGAAAAGCAGCACCTTTTATTGGTAACCGTCATGTGCGAGTAGTCATGTGACCACTCAAAGCACTTTAACACTACATGCCTCATTCATACCCATTCATACAGCTCCTATATTGAAACATAGTTGGTGCAAGGCACCCCGGATAGGCACATCGGGGGGCAATGTAGGGTTCAGTGGACTCTTCGACGTGTAGCAGTATGGAATCGAACAACCGACCTCCTGTTTAGTAGTCGACAGCTCTATCCACTGAGCTACAGCCTGTTTCAAAGTTTTTTGTGTTTCTTTTAAAGAGGGAGACTAGATATTAAGTAAATCAAATGTAAATATGATCAGCTACAGCAAAACCCATCACCATCTTTACCCCTTGGCAGGCCAACACAATACAACAAAGCAAAAATAATTACAGAAGGCGGGTAAAAGAACACAATAAAGATGAGAATAATAAGAAATGTATGTTTAAAAAGGAGAAGAAAAGTATTGTTGATCTCAGACCATAATGAGTATTCCATTGACCAGGATCTAAATTGAGATGTTTAAGGGATGAGTGCTAGGTATATTACATAAAAAAGTCATAAGTCATCATAAATATACAGCACATGGCTTACATAAACTGCACAGTCATTACAAAGCATGTCTACGTCACATGGTGCCAGAGGCACAAAAACAAAATAAAATTATACAAGAAATGTAGAAATTATATCCAGTTGTGGTTCCCAGAAACCCTTTATTTCTCCCCAGACTGATTAAAAAGCTCATGCAAACAGATTCATTCTTTTCAGTCGAAATGATGGCAGAACTTTTGAGCCATGTCAATTTAATTGGCGAGTCTGATCTGAACAACATGACAGAACAACATCCAAGAACCTTGAAGTGACGAGAAGACAAGCCAACGCAATGACTAACGTTTGCCAATTTTAGCAGCCGATGAGCATTGAACATCCTCGCCTCTGTTAAAATGATTATTCTCTCCGTTCGGCTTCCCTCCAAGACAGCAGCGAGAATGTCTCGCGAGCAGTGACACGTTAATGGTTCGGTTCACTCTGCTTCACTTCCAGATTCGGGGATAATGATTTAGCTTTCAACCTCTTCCTACAAGTGATGGAGCTTTCAGAGCAGTTGCCATCATGGCCGCTGCCTTGCAGCTGTGTTTTCTATTTTGAATCAGTGGGCACAACACCACCACAGTGGCATCAACTGCTCCCACTCCTACCAGTATGTCCATTATTACCTCATGTGATGTCTCTGAACGGCTACATAGAGTGGGTTGTAGCTTCAAATTAGCGAAATGGTTTGTAAGGTGACGCATAGAACGTTGCCTGCTAGTTAATCTAAGTTTCTGTTGTTCAACCAGATCTTTCTTGTATTGCTGTAACATGAGGTTGCTGTTGTTGCTATGGTCACCCAACCAGCCACAGTGGTAGGTTGAAGACCTCTGATAAGAGTAGTGCAGAGTAATGTGCAACCCTTCCTCTCTGAAGACAACAGTAAAAACAACAATATATAGTTCACTGCTTGAGAGCACAGCCTAAAAAAGAATGAATTGCATAAAAAAAAAAAAATCACATTTCTACATTTAAATTTTCAGAGGTTTTTGTTTCCAAGTTCATTCCAACAGACTGATAAAACCCCCAGCTTTTAAATCCCATGCCCGCGGTGCGTAGTCCTGCTGTGTTTTCACCTTAGTCCTGTTCCCCCCCCCCACCATCAGCCCCGGTGTGGGCGAGAGACAGCCAATTTCCCCATCAGTCTGTTAAAGTGAGATTTGCATTAATGAGGCCGGCAATGTTAAGCCTGAGGAGTGGCTTTTGGTCAATTCACCAGCAGCTGCAGAGTAAGCCACAAACTTTTACTGACACAAGCGTTTAGCCAGATTTAGCGTTCAGGAGGATCTGAGGTGAAACATTGAAGGAGGGCCATTGTAGAAATTCTTCTGAGATGGGGGAAGCGTATATCGCATATTCTAAGAAACAAAGCGAAACTGAACGTTCTGGGTGGAAAAAAATCCTGATTGATCCTTGAGATTGTACCACGTGCATAGCCAGACTAGGTGTGTCACAAACAGGTGGACTTTGCATGTTTGGACCCGTACTTGGACACTATGGAGAGACAATGGAAGACAGAGAATGTTACCAGGTGGTTGGAATTACTAGATCATAATTTATAGCAGATGTTTCCATCCCAAATCTGTTATGTTGACCGGAGGGAGCTCAAACTTAATGTTGAATGCTCAGATAACTCTCAGCAGTAGTTCTCACCTCAAACAAAGTAAGCCTGGTGAAAATTCTTTATGGCAGCCGTCAAGCTGTTCCCCGTTGATGGAAAAACATAATTAATTTGGACCAATTCTAAAATGGCTCTGAATCCAGAATTTGTACAAAATGTCTCTGTTGATGGCTGTCCATGCAGGGCATCATTATTCTTCACCGCATGCGTTTCCTTTCACAGCCTTCCAGTGATCAATCCGCAATCATGCTATTATTATGGCCCCATTTCCAACAATGGAAGTGAAATTGAAGCTCCAGTGACTTGTTGAATGAAACCCTAATGGATAGCTGTGGGAAACTGCTACAGAGACTGATTAATTAGTCCGTCACTATGAGCTCTAAAGCCTCTCCTTTCCATCTCATTAGAACAAAAGCCCTCACATCTTGGGTGCAATACTTATCCTTTTTAGAGTAGTGAAAACTGATATCCTATGCTTGTACAATTGCCTGATGATGAGGTTTAAGTGTTACACATCGCTGCCATGGAAGGAGATTACATTAGTTTTGCTTTCTGGTGCATATCTCGCTACAATATTTTCTGTCAACCTCAGTTCCCTGTGATTACTGCTCTTCTGGTCGCATGTGGAAGCTGACCAGCTAAGGGACAGAGGGTCTCACAGGAGGTTGTACTGGTTTTAGTGAAGTGATTTCTATCTGTGAAGTGATTTCTATCTTTGTAACACAACTACAGAAATACAACCCAATTACCTAAAATATACCCAAAGAGAATTATTGAATTTTCCATTAAACTGAATAAAAGAAATGAAATAAAAGAAAAAAATCAACTTTTTTAAAGCCTACAAAATTTCAGTAATGCAGTTCCAAAGTAGTGAGTTGACAAAAGTAAATATATGGAGAGGTTTGCCGCTCTATAGCCCCTCTACACTTGTCAGCACCAGCCAACATCTGCTTTTGAGTGTTACATGAAAGCATCTAAACAGTACTCTGTCTCATGTCAAATAACCATTCACTATGATGCAATCAGAAGAATAAGAGTGAGCACTTCACATTTTTTACCACAACAGAAACAAACTTTTACTGACTCTTATGTCGTGCATCAAGGTTCTGAAACTGACAGCAACAACTTACGGAAAAGATGTGAAGAAGCAGATCCATCTTCCCTGACTGTTATACAGCAGGCAGCTCAGTTTCAGGCCCTCTGCGTGGGGCTGACGTCCACAGCCCGGTCAAATCATGCACTCGCCTTATCTCAGACAGGCATGCTTATCAGAAACATGTCTGGAACTTCAAGGCTTGTGCTTTGTAAGGTTCGTTGGAAGAACTGGATTGCTTCTGAATTTATTCACTTTCCAGGGCGACAGCAGGCAAGTAGATTTAGCAAAAGTAGGATGTCCAAGGAACTAAATTGGTAAAAAAAAAAAAATGACAACAAAACCAAAGAAGTGGAGATGGTCTGAAAGACTAAACAGACTAAAACAGATGACAACAGTGGTGAACTGCAGGGGTGACAAGCAAAGAATGGCAAATACATGACAGGTGAGGAGCAGATGTGATAATCAGCAAAGAACCAGGTGTAACAAAGGAGCAGGAAATTAACAAACTACAAAATGATGAAGAAAGAAAGTTTAAACACAGAAAACTCCTTCTAGATAAAAGTTAACTTAAGCTGGAAGCCAAAGAACGGACTGAAAACAATGCAACACTCAATATAGAAATACAAGATCACACAAGATGCACCCCCCCCAAAAAAAAAAATCACATCATCTGGCTCTGGGAAAGGATTTGAAAGGTTTGTTTTAGTGGATGTCTGTAATTAAAATGACCCATTTTAATGTCTGTGTTTGGTCTTAAAACATTGTAGGGAAATTGTTTAAAAATCAGATAATGTTTTTTTAACAAGAGATGTGCAATGATTTGGGGGGAATTCAATATCAATTGTACAATTATTGGCTTGAGACTCATTTAATTCATTTAAATTTTGACATTCTCAATGGACGTGACTGCAAGGGCTCAAGAGCACTTCTGAAGAACAACATTTTAAACACTAATTGAAGCTAGTAAAATATAAAACTATCCTCTTGTTCAATCACTGAAATTTTTTAATTTCTATTGGAAATCTGGGTCGAACATGAAAATTCTAAACATTTAAAAGGTTATCAGAGCTTAAAAGCCAGCAACTATGCTGATGTGATGCTGCATTAGTGGCTTTTGTGAAGGTATGATCACTTCTAAACTAAATAAAGTTTGCAGAAACATTTGCTGCCATGCAGATAAAGTCCTGTTTATCAAAGACCTGTTGAAGCTTTGATCAGTTAAGCAATATGTTGCACAAATATAGAATAATTTTCCAGTGATTCAGCAGTGTGGCTTCACAGTACAGGAGGGTACTAATCGGGGAGTCCCATCGGGGAGAGACGAATCTTCAGCCACTCAATCTATGCAAGCAGGGATGAAATTTTATTTAAGTGGGCATACCATGTGCCCTATCACATGTGAGGACAGACTGGGAGAATCCCATCATGAAAAAGGTGGGGAAGATGTTCTGAAGAAGAAATGTAGCTGTACAGGCAATGTACACGGAACAATGAGGGGAGCTGGATTTAGATGCAGGTGCAGCAAAGAAATAAGCAAAATTCGATAAAGAAACTGCATCTTCTTCGTTGCTTTAATTGCAGACCACAAAGCTGAGTGTAGAATGTGTAAAATGAACATATCCATCAGAGCAGGGTCAACAAGAAACCTGCATAAACATCTAAGACTCGCCCACACGTCCATGCTGCTGCCCTCAGGGCAGGGGAGCTTGTCATCCACTAGCACAGCTTAGCTATTTTCCTGACTCGGTCCAGGATGATTACTGCAGTTCCTGACCTTGGAAAAGTGTTTTGAGGCAATTACCATCTGCAGCTTCCACTGGCTTATTTTTGTTAAAGGCTTGATGAAATGCTAAGCAATAACTGTTTTTTGTCTTTCTTCTGTTCAAAGAGAGAAAAATGAAAATTTGTTTCTTATGAAAACACTGAATAAAAAATTGCTTATAACACATAAACCGTTAAATTAGTCTAAAGTATGAGGATCTGAGGGACGATAAATGAAGAGGCAAACATATCCAGCTCTTCTAATGGAGCCGAACCAAAGATCTGACTCTTTGAACTCTTTGAGCCGTACCTCGCATTTGTCGAACCTGTAACCCATGTAATACAAAATATATGCATAATGCAAAGTATGTGTAAGTTAATGGCTCAGTAAAGATCAGATTCATGTTGTTTGCATCTAATTTTAAGAAAATTTCTTAATTTACAGAAAAAAAATCTCAATCAAATGAATGGATATCAAACAATAAGGCAACATCAAACTATCTAACATGGCAATAATTCAGCTCCAGGCTCATCCTGGTTACTGCTGTGGCTGCACTGTTGTGCTCTAGTGTGGATAGCCGACACCTGATGTCGCCTACAATACAAATGCGAGCATGATTACAACATGTGCACCACATAAAGCAACAGCCGCTTCATTAGTAAGTTGGTTCTGAATACTGAAACAGAGACACTAATTAGCATAAAAATTATTTGCTGTTAAATTGACCATTGCCATGAATGGCAAGACATTATTTTGCAGGTGGATTGCATGTCTCTCTGACATATTCCCACATAAAATGTACAATAAATCTGAGCTGTATGTAACCACTTCTCCACCTCCACTCTGTTGATGATTAAAGATACAGCACTCTCTTCCATTCTGTGTCAACGAGCATTTAATGGGATGCAGTTGGGCAAGCTGTGGCAGTAAAATGCTGGCGAGCTGGCAAGATGCCAGACTGGACCAGAAACATCTGTTCGCATTATTAATGAATCAATTATATGTCACACATGTGCCAAAGCCTGCAGGGCTGGAGGAGGGGGGAGGAGAGAGATAGAGTCTAAACATGCAGACGGTTTGGGCCATGGCCTTCGGTCACCGGCCCCGCTCCGGTTTCTCTCATAGATGACTCATGTACAACCTGTCAGGGAAACATTTTGGTTTACAAACAAAACAAACACAAGCAATCAAATGGCAACTGCGTGTAAAATTACAGGAATAGAGCGGAGAAAAGAGAAAAAAAACACTATGAGCAACTGCAGTGCATCATTGTCAAAAATATCCCAAACAACATTATAGTATTACTGTCTTCTACTGTCAGTGCAGTTTGAAAAATACGGGCCATTACCACATTACTCTGTCATGTCCACAGGCACAAACATACATGTAATTGTACGTCAACAGGGAGACAGGTAATACTTACTGTTTACCCGGTCCGTGTGATTCATCATGCAAGCTGCATGCGGGGATCCTGTCAGTTAGCGTTTACATCATTACAGGAGAGGTGAGGCCATATTGTCATTGCTTAACGCGGTGGCCACTGATTCTTAATGGGCTCCAGCATGTTTCATACCCCCCTGGAGAAAGCTCCATGCCAGGGTAGATGAACTGTACAGCTCTCCGGGGCAACGGCTAGAGAGATGGATGGAGAAAAAAAGAAAAAACATTAAAGAGGGAATAGTTTGAATAATTTTCCTGAGAGAATAGACCTTCTTGATTTTAATTCCACAGTGAATAGCAACTCAGCCATTTTTAATAACACTGTTGATGGAAATGCTTTGGGTTTTTTTCCCAGCAGATGTGCATTTTAAGTTATGTGTTCGCATGTGGCAGATGCGGTTCTGGGGCAGCTGTTGAAAATGAAGGTAACAGAGGTAATAAATTAACTCCTACGGGAAACAAACAGTAGGAATATGTTGATTTTTAGTTCCTTTCTTTTGCATTAACACTGGCAGTACACTAGGCTCATTTTAACCCCACTGTGGCAGAGAGATTTCATATGATTAAGGCACTAAAAAGAACAAACATACATTCAGACAAGTGTGCTTCAATGCCATTGTCCCAGAACAAACATCTCGTAGACGACAGGGTTCTCCCAGGACTCAATTTCTCTGATTTTGTTCTATTTTAAAATGCTGCTCTTTCACAACTGTCAGAAGTTGTTATCTTCAGTGGTTAACAGCCTATTTCTTTAAGGCTGGTTTCATCCTCATGCTTTAAAGCTTTCTGAAAAGGAAACCTGTAATTTAAAGCAAATTTCTTTGGCGTTTTTTAATCATTATTAGGGTTAATATTGCTGGAGGCAACATTCATTACAAATATATTAGCAATTTATATTATATACTGTATATATATATATATTATCTGTTTTTATATATATTTGTTTGCTACATACATAAATAATTTATTGGAGAGAAATCCTAATTATATCATCTTTGTTGGACAAGGACTGTATTCAAATATTTTAGGGAAATATTTCCAGTGACTTTAATAGATACCTGCAGAATGAAAAGTAAAATACAGGTTATTCAAAACTCTTTTTGCCTTGCTTAAGTTTTGGATCATTCAGCTCTTTTTATTTTATCTTTTTCCTTCTCTTTTCTGAAAGAACTGTCCTTTTACATTAAAATGAGTGACCCTCCTCTGTCACACAAAGTCCCACATAGACCTATATTTTTGCTGATGCGGATCATGGCGCTTTAGGCAAAATGACAACTTGCTGTTTGACCAGAAATGATGGCTTTTTTCCCTTCCTTTCTTTTTTTCCCCCATTTTTGTTGAGACACAAGGGGAAAAAAAATATTTCCAATTCAGTGCCCATTTGTTGCCCTTCCAGTGACGTGTGACCCTGTTTTATTTGATTTCATTTGTTCACTTTCATCACTGTTATTCACTTTGATTTACTGAAATTGCCTATCTTGGAAGTAAGACGTAGATCTGAAATGGCACTGCGAAACCACCGTCATCATCTCAAACAAGGCTTGGCTGTTATTTTCTTTTTAAAAAAGAAAGATTTTAGGACAATTTTAATAGCGTTATGAAGCATAACTGACTACGATCCTTTTTTCTGGTTGTACAACATGTTTATGTGTTGCAAAAATAATCATCCTCCCCTTTGTTTGCTGCTGCAGTATCAAAGTAAATTGCTGCCAAGTAATCAGTCTGTGCATGACACTGTGATTAACAGCTGAGGTTGCGTAGGGGGCAGAGGGTAGGACAACTGGCATGGTCCACTGACCCTCCTGCTAGCAGAGGGAATAATTAGCAATTTAAGTCACCTTATAGGTTCTGTCTGTGCCCTTCACACACGGATCTCTCTGAAAACAAGGTGGAACTACAGCTCATGTTCCCTGACTGCTCATCAAGCAATTACTGACCGGCTCATCACAGAAGGAAAAGGGGATTAGACATGGAATTAGAACGAATCAGCAGAGAAGGGCAAAAAGAAGCAGACTGACTGGATATCAGTGTATCTAATTTCTGTCTTTGAGAGGACGCGTAGCTTTCATTGTTATTCTGATTTCTCACCCCCAATTAATCCTTAGAGGGGTGCCATGTAATAATTACAAATCTGTGTGATAATTATGATAGCCACACTAATCCAGTTAGTATAATGGTTGAAAAAAGGCAGCAAAATATTTGTAACTTTCTGGATTTTGAACCTGATAAGGTGAGATCCCGGTTCCATCTGGACAATGACCCCTAAACATACATCAAAGCGGAGGCAGGACCGTTTGAAGTGCAGAGGAGAGCAAGGAGCACCAAACTATGCGGTTTCTCCTTCTACAATCATTACATCCCCAAATAACACTGAAATATCACAAGACAGTGTCTGAGAGGCGAGAACTGGAATATGAACCCCAATGAATGAAAGCTTTGATTATAATCATACATATTGATTTCCTTTAAATACTTCAGCATTTCTCCTGTTTTCATGTCAAAGAGGGAAACTGTTGGAAAGTCTGAAATGGATTAATTTGCTTGTATAATAACGGGAGGTCACAGCTGCAGTGTGTGTGGTTTGATAATGGTGCTTTTAAAGAACGTCAGCACATTTGTGTCCAAGACTCAGAATTCCCGTCACATTTGCTTTTTGCAGAGAATTTCTGTCAGGGTGTCCAAAGCTTAGAGGGAAAAATATAATTCAGATGAGTGGCTGCTGCAAATGAGCACCCCAGCTACAGCTAACGTAGCCACGTATTCAAGTTACAGAAATCAGTGAGTGTGGAAAAAGGTAGAAACTCAGGAGTTTTGCTTGAAAATGTGCCTTTTTTTAAACACTGTGAATTCACTGCCAAATATTTTTTTTCACAGAGCATCAAACAACTTAATGATGTTTTCCCCTCTTTCCATCCCTCCCAGCTCATGTACTCAGCTGTATAGGTAGAACTTGGTACACAGCCTTATTTTATTTTTCTTTAAATGTTTTATTTTCTTCAGCCTCTTCAGTCTCAGACTGATTCATATGACTAAAATCTGAATCCAATGATTTAAAATTTCTAAAATGAAAAATATCATTGTATCAATAAATGAACCAAGGATCTCTTAGAGGAAAAAATGTACATTTAAAGTTTATTTTATCCCACAGAAGTAAACAAATAATACTAAAAAAGAAATTCATCATACATCTTTTGAAACCTCTTAAAGTCTATTCACAGATTTTATTAACTATGTTGTATTTTGTGTTTAGATGAGCTGTTTTTGAGTTTTCTGATTATTTTATAAAAGTTTTTAGTGAAATTTCCATCACTTTTATTACTATTGGATATAGACTTGTGTATCTTCTGAGAGAGACTAAATCTTATTTCATTGTTTGTATCATCTCCCTTTCTTTTTTCTTTCATAGCTATCCTTTTATTTGTAAGATTTATTTTAAAATAGGGATTTCAGAAAGTTTTCAGTAGTCTCTTTATCCTCAGCTGCCTGATTATACAGTGTCGAGCTGTTTTACTGCCCCAGTTAAATATAATAAATAACTGGAGGAGATGAAAGGTGCTTTAATAGGAGTTCTGTACAATTACTGTAGCTTTGAAGGGCTCACTTTATTATTGAACCCACTAAAAAAGTCTATTTTTATGTTTATAAAAGAATATTCAAAAAGTAAAGCTTTTGTCCCATTTCTATCAAACAAAGAAACAAGCTATTCCCAGTGGATGGCATGTCATCACTAACAGAGGGGTTTTGTCACTGATACAGAGGGACACATGACCCCCCCTCCACACACACAGACACACACACACAAATGGCAGTCCAGGCTGATCTGACTGTACCAGATGGGAGTGACTTTTCCCCTCCCCTCACTGCAGGCCCTGTCACACACAGCTGCAGGGACAAAGCAGCAGGGAGAGTGTGTGTGGGTGGGGGCAAGCTGATCAGCCCACGGGGTACTTAGAGACGGGGAGATGAGCCAACGCGGAGTGAAGTAAGACTCTGACCCCTACTGTTTATCTCCATCATCCCCTCTCTTCACTGTGACGTATTCCAAAAATCATTAGAATTTTTAGGTGCTGAAACTCTGCTGGAAGGCCTGAGAGGAGAGGAGGAGGGGGGGGGGGGTTCTGGCCCCCCACTCAAGCTGGCCATAGGTCATTTGAATGAACTTCTACCCATCACCATGTTGTGAAAATCTGACTCACCCATTTGCACCCTGTGTTGCTCAGATTCAGTCGAAGCAGGGGAGTTCATTTGCGGACTCCGGAGTTGCCTGCACCCTGAAAGGCAGCAGAAGTAATTTCAGCTTAATTCCATTTTGGCTTCTCAAAGTCATTTTTCATATCCCTCACCTCCACCCACTCATTCTGATAAATATGAACAAATGAATCAGAGTTAATGCTTTAAATCAAGTGTCTGTGACTAGTCATCATTAAGAAGTTCTATAGGGCTTCGCTCTTGCAAGCCCATTATAGTTTTGTTCATAATTTATTACTGTTGACTCCCTAATGACTTCTTAAAAGACTATTACACTTGCTTTTTTTCTATAATAGCCACAAGTCAATCTATTTAAGAGGCTGGGGTGCCAAAAATGAAATATTTTCTTAGTGGTACATTTAGGACTCCCATTCCCATAAAGACAGAGATGAAATGTCAGTAGAATGACTGTAGCTTTAATACATTATCTGTACCCCATGCTCACGCACACACATGCATGCAGATCAAATAAGAGAGAGGGAATAAGGGAATGGAATGTACAGGAAATGTGAATTATGTTAATATATATAAATATGCCCTATGTTGCTCATTTTCTGTCGTCTCATATTGGAATATAACATAATCAGACATTTTTCATAAACAACAAAAAACTAGTTTTTCATTAAACTCAATAATGAGAAGACTTTCAAGCATCTCTGATGATCTGGCTCTTTCAAAACCAGACCTCAGTCTCTGGCTTTAATATGAATATAGTCATTAAACCAAATCGTTAAGTTTTATGTCTCTACTTAGTTGCATTTTCCATCTGAAATTTTTTTTTATAATGGCCTGCTAAGCATCTGCTGGATCTGCATCTGCAAAACTGTGTCCAAATTTATCAAATTAAAAGAAAGAGTGCTGTTAATCCCAAAGAAAAATAACTATGTTTTGGTAGCCTCAGTCTGCACAATGATCGGCACAAGGAGCTCCAGATTTGTGGAACAGAGCCAACATTTTTTTATGTTTTATTTTCATTATATATAGTTTAATTTCATTCAGTCAGAGATGTTTGAAACCTGCCTATCTTTAGTAGATCAAGCAGAGAAGCGAAGGTGAACATTTGTCCTTGCCGTCCCTGTCACTGAAAGAGGATGCCTTAGATAATGAGAGGGGATAAATGGCTTAGTGGAGCCAACTCCAAACTGAACAAATGACTACTCGGTTTATTTGCAGAGAGCTCTTTACATAATAAAGCACGGAGAGGAGATGTGGCTCAATTTGTAGATTAGATGGTATCAAAATGATATTACTCACCCAAGTGATATCTCTCTGGAGGAACCTTGACCGCATATTTCATTGCAGATAAAAACTGTGCATCTTCAAGTGTGAGGATTTCCATGGTTTTCACATAAATCTGATGATGACATGCCTCACTGTGGTTCATCAGTCAGTAAAAAGCGGGCATACAAAGAGACACTGGTGACTCTAAAAGAGGATGACGAACAGCAAGATTTATTTTTGTAAACACTTAAACTAAACTGAGTCCTCCTCTGTGGACAATCAATCAAATAAGACCAAACTTCTTAAAACATGCTAATACGTTGATGCTGACTGTATCTATGCAAGCTCTAGTGGTCATGAAAGCAACTGAGGTTAAAGGTGGTGACAATTGCATCGTCAAAAGAATGTATTTTAGAGCTAATTATTATAGTTTTAACAAACTATTTTGCTTTCAAATTCCCCTTGATACTACTTGTGAAATCCAACCAGGAAACAACAAAGCTTTGTTCTAATTTCCTTTTGTTTTGATGAAAACATATGGCTATGATTGAAATGACTGTAATGGCTGCTCAATCCAGCCACACTTCTTTTCTTGTTTTCTCCCAATGAAGACCCGACAGCCACTTTAAGAGATAAAATACACTTTTGCCCTATAGATCTGGGATAAAGTCACACCAGACTTTTTCTGCGATGACACTTTGAACCACTATATGAGTAATGAGCGAGTGTATGACTATGACTAGTCTGCACTGGAACCAACAAAAGAATAAGAAGTGGAAAAGAAATAGCAGTTTGTGCTTCCAACTTCCAGAACCTAAAGTAGTGAAAAATACTTCACCATGCAGCCGAGGCAGAGTAGTGGAAGGCAAACCCTCTCAGTTTTCAACACTGATTGCATCATCAAAGGACAAGTCAATGAAAAATTTGTATTGTTCGGTCTACCTCACCTGTCAAATCCCACTTAAACCATAATATAATATGCACACATACATATATTTGACAGGTGGGGTAGACCTAAAATTTGGTGTTGAAATGCAGTAGAAAAAATGATGCAATGACATATGTGTTGCTTTAATCTCAACAGAACAGAAGTCTATCATTGAATCTAACATAAAATATGAAATTCATTAAGTAATTAATTTGGTGACTTTATTAAAGGGTACATTATAAATGACAAGAGCAGTGTATGTAGAAAAAAAGTCTGCTGCTATGAAGGCTCTGATGAGCCTAATCAGTGCAATCAGCCTCCCCATTCAAAAAAAGTAAAATGTCAAGTAAATTCTATTGAGAAAGAGATTTTAAAAATGCAGAAATTAGCTGAAATCTGCAGCGATGAATATCTTTGTGCTAAATCTTTATTTTGGATGCATTACATTTGTGTACTGGCTTCCAGTTAGTGACAGAATAGATTGGAAAACTTTTTAAAATTGTAAATACCAGAACGGTTTTTGCCTTAATACATCTGTATGTTCAGATGTAGAGTTCAGATAAGACCTCTTACATCCATAGACTCAAGTTAGCTGGTCCAAACCAGAGTCCAGACTTTAAAGACTGCTCAATACAATGATGTATCCTCTTGAGAAACATAAAAATATACAAAGTTTATGACCATTAACTGTGAAAATTTATAATCCAATATAATCCTCATTTACTGGAAGACAGTCCCCCATTTCTGGGTCGTGTCTGGTCCAGGGGTGTGTGAAATCCAGACTGGATTTGGTGTTGAATCCAGACTGGATTTCACACACGCCTCAATCTGTCATCTTCAGAGATCTACAGCCATCGGCAAGAAGCAGGCAAAATGGTCAGAGTGGGGGAAAAAAATCTGCTGCAGTCAGCAATACCCGTGAAATATCAGTGCACAATACAGTAAGATGTATAATGAAGTCGAGGAAAAATATAGATCACAGCTCGCCGAGTCAATTGGAATTTTTCATGCAACGGTTTGTCAAAGAAAGCCCCGTCATAAAGCCACACATTGTTGGTGGTTTTCCATGCATTAGACCTGCCAATACATTATGTGTTTATGCCTGAGGCTGTTATCATTCATAATTTGCTACTTTTGCCCATACTGCTGCAGGAAGTAAAACTAACTGGAGGGTAAACAATCGTGTGAAGCAACAGTGATTGGAGGATACAATAGATTAAAACCAGCTACGCAGCCGACTCCGACTCTGACAACTTAACTGATGAGCAGCAGGCCTGTGCACACAGAATAGTTTGTCATGAGTGACATCTTCATTTTACCATCAATTCCTTAAAGAATAACCGCGATGTCCCTAACTAAGATGTTTGAAGCACTGCTCAGGCATGCCGGCTCACAGCAGACTCCGCTACTTATTCTATCCTGTAGGCTTCAGACCGGAATTAGAAAATGACTGCACACAGGCTTCTCAGGGGAAGAGCCGATACACCGGTCTGTCTTTGCTCTGAGACTTCCCATCCAGATAATGACTTTACATTATTATTTTCATCCTTCTCGCAGCCAGGGAAGGGGCTGTGATTGAATCCAAATCAATCTGTCAGATGGCTAAGCTTGAAAAGCTGATTGTGTTTTAGCAACACACCGCGGAGAGCCGGATTCATTTACCAGACAAATCAGGACCTTGAAAATATCAGAAAATGGAGAGAGAAATCGTGTCCGCCGCTAGATTTCCATTCATCTGCGCTTTAATTAGATCTCTAGCCTCTAAGTGACTTTCTAATTTTTCAATTAGTAATCAACGTTAGTTTTTTTTCCTGAGACTCGCTAATCTAGAACGAGGAAGCAGATTTAGCTGCGACAAGCGAAAGAGGGAACTTTGTTTGAACCATTTAGAAATGTTTAAGTGTGCAATCTTTGGGATAATTATTGCTTTGGCAGAACAGCGTGATTTATTTACTGTAGGTTTCAGTGCATGAGTGATGGACCACGCAGCGTTAGCCACAAAGCGTCAATCATGGACCCTCTTTTGGTTGCCTGGATGCATGGCTTATTGTGGCTCTCAATTAGCATCTCAGAAACCATTAACACATGTTAATTAACTCATTATGGAAGAGAGAGATTTTAATCATCATTTACAAGACTATAAATACAGGCAACTCTACAGAATCTGATGAAACCCCATTTTAAAAACAATTCCAGCACAAATCTGCAGGATTTCCTGGCATGGGAATAAACGCATCGGCTGCTGAGATGAAAGTTAGGCCTCAGCTGTTAAAATAAAAAAATAAAAACCTCCACCTGGGTCAGAAGAGCCTCCTCTAGTTAGGCCATTCGGAGCAGGGCACCTCCTTTGAGACTGGAGGGCCAATTACAGCATACGCTAATTCATAGCAAGCCGGTAATGAAGTCCCAAATCTCATCAGCTCCAATTAGACAGAATGGATCTCTGAAAGGAAGAAAATGAAGAGGGAGGGAAGGAGAAAACAGGGGAAATGAAAGTGGATAAGGAGTACAAAGATATTTCGGATGATTGTGGAGAGAATTCTTCATCCCATTTCAAGATGCTCAAATGGGACTTTTGCTAAAGAGTTCATATGGTGTTTTCATGAAAAACTGGATAGCATTAGATCGTAGTGACCAATATTTGCTCCAGGAGCATACCTCTCGAGAAGTTTCTTTGCCCCAAAAACATTTATTTTCGTATTTCTCTGATAAGCTGTGAGAGATGTTACCCGTCCAGTCGGCAATAAAAGCACTGTGTCATATATCTTCTTATGGGATGTTGCTGTCTCTTTGTAGAAAACCTCCCACAGTGACTAATACATGCTTAACAACCCCCTGCACTGCTGATCGGGCAGCGGCGCTGAGGGTAGAAGCAATCATTTTAATTGGATTACTGAACACTGGGGTGACTTCAGTGCTGTTGACAGAACAGACTTCTCACTTACCCTGTGTTACATTCAAGGGCATACAGATGGATTATGATCTCAGTATGGACTAAAACTATGCTAATACAGGGCAGAAGTGTAGCAGAGGATATGCGAGTCCAAACGCAGAGAAGTAGATAAATCCCTCATTAGTCTGTTTGCATTTTGGTGGCCTGTGTTTGGAGAAGGCTTCCGCCTACGGGGGATTGAGGCAATGAGGAGCAGACTCAGGTGGTGTGATCTCCTCGGGGACTAGCAAATTTTAGAATAACACTATTTAAATGTTTTGTCTGGAATGGCAAAGCCAGTGATTATCCCAAAGTCACGAGGCCAGAATAGTTCTTCTCTGGGGGCTATTATGCATTTCAGGCTAAAAAGCAGCTTTCTTTCATTTGGAGTCTTCAAAGATGCTGAGACTTTAACATATTTTGGGAAGATATGATAATTTGCCCTCATGAGTTTATAATGACTCTAGCTAAACCACTAGCTTGCATCTGATTCTCAGTTGTTGTTGTTTTTTGTTTTTTTATTAATAGGTGTTAGTCAGCTGCTTATGAAGCAAAAAGCAATACTGTTGCCAAGTAGCAGATAGAGAGTACCTACATTTAAAAGCAGAGATGATATAAAACTAAGACCAGTTCATCAAATACTCCCAATTGGACCATTTAGAATTCCTTCAGGGGCCAATTTAAGGCATCCTTTGTTTGGAGATATTGCACGGCATTATTTATATACAGTAATTATATTACAACTCTATAACATGACAGTAATCTTGGAAGGAGCGATGGTGATGTGTCCCAGTCATATCTGTCTCTACAAACATATTCCTGCTTGGTCTAGTTAGATGCAGGGAAATTGCCTTAAAGAACTCATTGCAAATAACAGTAATAAGGCGGTGGAGATGGATAACTGTGGTGGAACTGAGGTTCTAACTGTAAACAAAGCCATACATTACAGTAATGTTACTATTTGGGATTGCCACAACAGCTCTAAGAATGGCCAAGCTGAGGTTATTAAAGGGTGAATGTGGCGCCTCAGCCTCCATGTAAACAGTAAATGTGGAAAATTATTTGCAGAATGGTTTGAATATTTTATATTATCATTAAATCATCATTATCATTTAGTATTGCTAATGTCTCAGGTTTTTTTCTTAAGCATAATTGATTTTTTGTTCAGTTTAGCTGAAGAGTTTAATGGAGAATGCCCATAGTCTATGTCCTGTGACAGAGATAACTCAAGCAAATCACTGGGCACACTGCAGCTGTATCACAGCACAAATCCTCATTTTTGTGAGTAGTTAACTGTACAATGAAATAGGCTATAACCTTACACAGAGCTGCAAGTTTCGTTTCCCAAATGCACAGTTTCTGTGACTTTTACCATTTCTTTTACTGCAGCTGCAAAATATATCTCATATGACAGAGGGAACTGCAGAATCCAGAAGACAAAGTTGCATCCACAATGTCAGGCTGCAGCTCAGTCCCTCATTAGTCAGCATCAGGACCTGCTGATGTAGTTTTTATGAAGTGTTATATAACGAAAATAAATAGAGTTTCTTTCTGTACGGGACACAATGACAGAGTATTAAAGGTGGCATTTATGCATTTTTTGGCAAGAATATACAAGTTACAGAAGTCTGGATTTGCGCACTTTACATGCATATTCTGATATGTTCAAGGATAATAAAAATATATCCAAAACCCTGAAGTAAGCTACAAAATCTACTCTTATTAGCATTTTTTTACCGGTTAACTCATGTGGAAAATACTGATACTAAATACAAAAATCAAAGGGGAAATAAGTGCAGATCCTTTATTCTATGTAAACATATAAATCTAAATATCTAATATTTGAAAGGGCAAGGAAAGGAAACATCAAGTGTCATCTATGCAAAGATAAATTGATTATGGGAGGTTTGCATCATCTCTAGACAGGAGGAATACAATTTTATCTTCCTCTTATTGAGTGAACTGTACAGCATATCTATGTTTTGATTTGAATCTAAATTAAATGTAGATCAGGTCTAGATGACTGAAAGGGCAAAATATATAACATTGCTATGTAATGTATGAACATATCTGCAGATATTCTGGAGTGTTTTCTGTTCCTGTGTGTGTGTGTGAGTAAGTATGTGTGTGCTGGTAAAGGTTTGTCCTTTTTGCTGATCTATAAAATCTTTTTACTCTCTGTTGTTGTGCATGCATGCAGCACTCACAGCAACAAAATAAGGAGTCTTATCTGCTATTCTTGACATGTTCCCAAGAAATCATTGATTTCCACAGCCTAATTTCCTACCCTCCGGCTGAATGAGGGTATCTGGACCAACATGTCTGCACATCTACCAAAAAAGTCTTCAGTCTTCACGTATGCAAGACTGATCTTCACTCAGAAATAGTCACATGGGTTGTATGTCCATGCAGGTATTCACAATTAACATCTAGAAATTGTGATAACTGGCCCAGCCACTAACCACTATATCCTGAACCTTCTGAATCACCAGATCCATAATCAACGTGGTCCTGGTCAAACAATGTGGGATTCTAACCTCTATTGCAACGTCATCTTGTTTTGTTTAGTTTTTTTCTTGCCAAGGATTCTGGGCATTATATGTTGACTGATGCCCCGTTTCCACTGAGCGGGTCGGTACAGGTCGGGTCGCTTTTTTGATCGTTTCCATTTTGGAAGCGACCCATTAAACCAACCCGTTCCGGACCATTTATGGCCCCACTTCAGTTGTGGGTCCATCGAAAATGGAGCGGTAAGGTTTGGGCGGAGCTGGCGGCGTCATGCAACACCACGCACTGAATCGCGGACAGAAACGAAAACAAAACAACTCACAGAGCAGCGCGACACACACTCCGTCGGTCCACACTGGAAATAAACAATAAAAAAGGTTTCAAACATCAGCAGGGTCTGATAGGCTCTGGAGCTTTAACGTTTCCTCCCACATTTGGAGCGGAAGTCACGTAAAATCAGCCAATGCAGCGGTGAGGAATTAAAACGTTTATAGAGACATAGCTCATGTTGTTTTAGCTTCACGTGTTGGTGTTGCGCTAGCATGACGCCGCGGTGGAAACCCCGCATGCCCGAACACCTTACAGTCAGCATGCCTCCCTCCTCATGAACACTTGGTGGTGTGATGAAACAAACAGCAGGGAATATTGTGTTCATAAGACAGGAGCAGCAGTGATGATATGAAGGCAAGGCAAGCTTATTTGTAAAGCTCATTTCATGTACATGACAATTCAAGGTGCTTTAGTGCTGGGATATACTTGCTATGTATGCAAGCATGCCCGCAAACATTCTTTCTGATCTGTGTACATACTTGCTGTAAACTACGAAGGCACAACGCGGCCAAAACAGTTTAATACTGGAGGGCACCACTAGAGGGAGTATACAGCACTTACTCTGAGAGTCTTGCCGCCATTAGAAGTGGTATATGCGGCCGATGTGCACGTAAATGTGGTACGTATGGCCCATTTACCAAAACGATGCATGAGCACCTGTAGCGGTCAAGTCAATATCGCAGCTCGCTCATGCATCACGATAGCTTGCGTCAACACCAGCAGCCGATGTGTCGAAATGACATTAGTAACGCATGGCAGCCATGATGCGTACGCGGACCGGTCGTCAGCAGGAAGTATATCTCATCCTTTACATAGAAACATTACAGCAGGGTGCAGAAAGCACTATAAAAGGCTGCAAATAGAAAGGTTTTAACCCTGATGTAAAACTGTTTCAGCAGACCAGCAGCTTTCTGGAAGTTTGTTCCACATGTGAGGAGCATAAAAACTGAATGCTGCCTCTCCGTGTTTAGTTCTGTCTGAAAGTAGGCCTGACCCTGATGACCTGAGGGATCTGCTTGGTTCATAACGAACTAGAAGTTCCTGAATATATTTTGACCCAAAACCATTCAGAGCTTTGTAAACTAACAGCAGGATTTTGAAGCTGATTCTTTGAC
>JAVQJG010285695.1:0-11399 GCA_036024015.1 Craterocephalus amniculus | reverse complement strand
TATATATATATATATATATATATATATACTTTATACTTTCAAACCTGTTGCCATTGCAGTGTGACTTTGAAGCCATAGTGTACTCCCGCAGTCTTTGATACTTCCATCAGCAAGGGTCCACCAAAAGTAGTCCAGTGCAGTAGTTGCTCCACAATAAGTCTTCTATCTATGAACACTGTTGAGTGAACATTGAAGGATTCTATAGGGTTTAACAATGATACACATAGTGCTACTAGTAACACTAGAAAAAGCTCATATCAATCATTTGAAAGATTATTTTCCTGATTGCGTTTCCTCTCAGTTAACAAAGGTCACACTTGGACTTATTCTGTGAATCAGAATTAGGTTTTTGTTTTACTCAAGAATCCATTTTGGATGTTTCATCAGCAATACTGAAACATCCTAATACCACTGCTGAGGCTATGACCTGGGCCCTTTGGTCTAAAATTACCTGTCCTCTCGGATTTGTTTAGTGGACCAGTTCCTCTCACGGTGTTAATTCCATAAATCATCATCTTTTCAAGATGAAAAAGGAATTGTTTTTAAAAAATGACTATTGAAATATATATATTATTCCACTAGTGATACCTACCAAATACTTACCAAATCTATACATGAAACTCACACAGTATTTCAAAATGTTCCTGTCATGGCTTCCGCAGAGAAAAATGGGCCTGAAATAGAACTTTAAAGTAGCAGGAGTTGCATAGTAACATGTTAGACACAAATTGCTAAGAATTTCTAAGACAATAAGTTAACTACTTGGGGAAAGGTCTGAAGGATGTAAAGCACAACCCCCCTTGCATCTAACAGCAGCCATCATAAGAAAAATCATATACTGTAGCTCATTCGATTCATTGGAATTCTGCAGGGTTCCTCAGAACCGTACAACGATTTAAAATAAGACAAACAAAAAAACTGCAATGTGATTGTAATGTAAGATGACCCCCCAACCCAACGCATATGTACTGTATATGAGGAGGGTTTTATATTTATCCCCTGAGCCACTGTTGGGGTGGCTGTACTCTGGAGAATAGAGGTATTCCGTCAATTGGAAGCTTAGTGCTTCAGTCCTGGCTTCCACAGACTACACGTCAAAGCATCCTTGGGCAAGACACTGCCATGTGAATGTGTATGATAGAGGAAAAAAACAAAAAACACTTCATGGATAATTCCTCAGAAGTGCTGTAGGAGGGTTTTGTGAATGTTTGAATGTGGCTGGCGGTGTAAAAATACTGTGAGTAGTCAAAAAGAGCAATATTAAGCCATCTACCATTGCAGGAATGTACCTGCAGTGGAGTTAAAGTCAAATGTGTCCACAACCACATCTACTTAAGTTAGGCACAGATACATGAAAAATATACTTAAGTACACTAAAAAAAGTACTTGAACTTTGTTACATTCCACCACTGAAGACATTAATAGCCAAATCAAATACTAAAGTCATAACATATTAAAACAATTTCCATTGTAGTGGATGTTGGTCATATATTGATCACTTGTGAGTTCCTATAATCAGCTTCTTTAAAGCTCTTTGAATGCTTACCTGTATGAAAGGCACCACACAAACAATGTCTGATGGATTTATTTGTTCATACCCACTGAGACGCAGTGTAGGTCACACAGGAACTCGCGCCTTAATGTGAGTTGATTACAGTCCTGCAGACGCTGTGCAGATGGAAACAAAGTGTGTTTGTGAGGAAGTTTTCCTTTTCTTAATCCAATTTCCATTTCCTGTCACTAATCTGCTTTACAGAAGAAAACAAGTCTGCTCCTGCCACTTTGGCCTGGAGCTCCTCTGAGGGAATATTTAGTGAAAACCGTGAATTGGATTATCTCATGAGGTCATTTTACAAGCAGATTAATCGATTAATTGAAAAAAAGCTGATAACAAAGATGAAAATGCTCATTAGTGCCTAATTATCTTCTAAGCGATGAAGGTCTTATGATAAGTCACATTACAGAGGCAAGACTTCAGCATACCTCCAGTTTGTTCTGTAGCTTTAGTAAAACGGTTCACTTCCAATCAGGAAGGGTTATCTCTTTCCACTGGAGATGCTGCTCCTGAACTATGTAAAGCACCTTGTCCAGGCTTTCTCACTGCTGCTTCAGCAAATCTCAAAGAAAGAATGAAAAGCTTCCCTGTTAGCAGGCAAATCAAAGCTGATTGGACTTTCCCAAAGAGGGCCTTAAAGAGACGGTAGTTTAATCAAAGTTAAAGGTGAAAGCAGAAGCTGCAATAATAAAAAAAGAGACAGGATATAAGATGGATGCCAAATTAGTTGTTATGAAGGTGCAGCTGAATGAAAAAACGTATACTGTCGGACTTTAATTATATTAGCTGATAACTATTGATAACCCTGTTGTATAACTAAAACTCTACCATCATACTCTGCCTTACTCTCTGTTCTTCCAGCACAACCTCACTAGATGAGACTTTCTCAGCAGCCTAATAAAATAGGGGTGTCCACTCCACTAAAGTGACATGAGCTGTAGTCTAGAAACCTGGATGACCCAAAATAATGAAATGACTTCTTTTTTTCTCCTTTCACTCACGTGCCCTTACACAGATTGCTCCTAACGACGTCTCATGTAATTTTCACCTTGTGTTTGTCTCTGTGTGGATTAGGGGTGACCCCTAATAGTCGGCGGTTTGTTGATTCGATTCCGATGACTGTGATTGGACTGACAGGTTCCCAGTCAAATGGTTGCAAAGTGCCCCAGGCAGGTTTAAATCTCAGAGTCACACGTGCTGATTGTTCAGCCAAAGAGATGTGTGTGTGACCAAGTAGCCAGGACACATGGTCACAGTGACAGGACCCTCAACTGTGGCATTGACATACATGTGGTATCCTATTCCACTGATTGACAAGATCAGTTTGCTTGTCTGACTGCCTCAAACAGCACCGCCGCTCCCATGCGTAATGCTCCAGATGGAGACACTGCAGGCGCTGCTGCTGTAGTATTACGCAAATGGTTAAACTAATAAACCATTTGCCTCCGGCTCGGGTGACGGCCGCCTGGAGGCGCGGCTGGCCCGTCCCCGGGGTACCAGAGAAGGCCGCGAGCACGGACGCCACCGGACCCACCAACAAGCCGCTTTGGAGGAACCCTTGAACGTCCTTTTAATGACTTTCTTCTAACAGACTTTTAGTTATTTTAGGGTTTTTATTATTTTTATTTATTCTAGCTTTTTAATAAAGCTTTTAACGGACTTTTAATACTGCCCTCCTGTCTCCATCCTTCCAGCAGCGCCCGGTATCTGTTTTAGTGGACCCAAAATCTGGGCCCGCGACATACGCATGTTTAATTATCTTATTCCAGACTTAAAATTGTTAAGCCAAAAACAAACACACATTAGGTTTAAGCCTCCAGTGCTATCTGAAAAATAAAAATCAATAAAAATCATTGTTTTATACTACTGACCTACCATGTTATTTTAAAATATTGAGCCTATAATATAGGAACCATGAAATTTTAATGGAGCGTATGGGCACATTTAAACAGCCATCTGAGTGATTAAAAAAAAAAAAGGTTGATGGAGACTGTTCTATTATTGTTATCTGATTCCAAATGAGGAAGTAAATTTGTGATGGGTCATGTCAGCTCTTTTCTCTGAAGCAGTAAAGACGCAAATAAGATTACTGTATGCATCAATGAGGAAAGAACATGATTCGATGATTAGTCTACGAAAGACGAGATCAGATTCTACTTCGAAAAACTTTAGTCGAGGGCACCCCTAGACAGATGTCAGCGGATTCGTCATGATTCCAAAGTGGACCAGCGTTGTTCAGATGTTACTCAGGCCAGCAGCATCAAACATAGCTGGACTCCATATCTATGGCCGGAACATGTAGAACTACATTTCCTTCTCTGCTGTCACAGTCAGGTCAATGAGGATCATGAGGTCAGACACACTGAAACTGCATCCAGGAAATCAGACAAAAAGACATCTTGAAACCCCAACCTGGAAGAGATTAACCAATCAGAACAGGGTTGACAAAGTGGCAGAAAGTGGGAAAGCTGAACAGAGAAGTTCACTCTGGACTGGGCAGAAGACAAAGCCAACCAGGCCATTGTCCTCACATTCCCACGTTCAGAGGATGTACTGAAAGAGACAAAGGTTTAGTTTGGTGGGACTTGTTCATCACGGCTCCACTGAAACCAAAGAAGCAGAAAATCTGCAGCTTTGAAGAGTGCAGGTTGAAGGACTGGGTGACTATCAACTTCCTTTGGATTCCACAACAACAAGAATCTGACTGAATATGGAATAGTAATTGCTACCATGCTTGTGTACCTTCGACCATCAAAATAAATTAAGGGTAAATGCAAATTCCTTTTAACAGAAGTTTTTTTTTTTTTTTTTTTTCATCGAATATTGATGCAACCGCCATCTACATAATTTCAGGAAGTTATACAGAAGCAGAATGTGGTTCTGAAGTGGAACAAACACAGAATGGATCTATTACACAGACACTTTAGCTTTAAAGTTCTGCAAGATGATTTCCTGGACCAGACTGAGATATTTTAATAGTTAAGTTCTCCATTTAATGCAGAGCAAGGTGATTCAAATCGGCTATGGGTTGAAGAACAGAAAAATGAAACTTAAATTTGTGATTGTGTATGGTGGTGGTTAAAAAAGGCAACAAAATTTAACTTTAAAAAGAAATGGAAATAGAAATCCAAACACAGTGACTCTTGAATATAATAAATCAAACATTCCCACATCGTACTGTACACCATACTATGAATATTTGATGATGAGCTATTCACATTAAACTGTGTCAAAAATGCATTAAAATAAGCTAGTATAGACAATGGATGGATGGACAGAAGGAAGGAAAGAAGGTAAAAGGCATCTCTGCCATTAATTGATCACTGTGACAGATTTGCCTCTGTGTCACTTCGCTAACATGTCAGGCTTTCTCTCTCTTTTCGATCTTCGAAACCCATTCTTCAACTAAATACAGACACAAGGACGATACACTCACGCACACAAATAAAAAAGCCATTATGGCTGCATTATTGTAAGAGCCTTTTAAGAACATGTCAGATTTGAGAAAAGCCAAAAAGCTCATCATCCTTTCTACTTATGCTCCTTGCTATGTGGAAGGTCAGCACAGCACAGCACAGTGAAAACATGTTCAGCATTTGTTTTAAAAAAATACAAAGAAAAAGTAGCAGACAAAGCTGAAGTTCAGTGGGAGAGTTTTTCTCCAGGTGGTCTGAAGCCAGTCTGGCTCTGTGATTGGTCCCCTGGGCCTGTCAATCAAGACTGTGAAGTCAGGTGTGACCAACCTTACGGTTTCGTGATTGACAGAAGGTTCTGCCAATTAGAGTCCCAAACACACACAGGAGCAGACACAAACACACACATACACACACACCTTCAACCTTTTCTTGGTGTTTCTGCAGCCGATCCAAGCTGCTGTCTCCTCTCTGGTTGTAAATGTCGCATCCTGGGAGTTATCCTTGTCACTGTGATGCCCTGAATTTTCTCGAACCCCATCAGCCTCTGCCTTCCTTTATATTTTACTAATTTACAAAAAAAGGAAAAAGGGGGTAAAAACTAAACGCTTCAGTTGTACAAAAGTTAAAGATGTCTGAGGAGAGAAATGGAAAAGACGACTGCATCAAAGAGATGTTAGGAAACGTCTTATTATTATTATCTCAGACAAACTCGGGAGCAGATGTGGTTCCGTACATTTCATACATAAGACAACCCAATCTTGCCTTTTGTAAAACAATTGCACAATGAAAGATAGCATTTCAAAATCTTGCTGTTGGTTTATAGAGCTTGAAATTGCTTCATGCCAATATGCATTTTAGATCTTCTGGTCTTTTATAAATCTTTCAGGCATCCTGTAGAAGTTTCCTTCTTGTCCCCAGAGTTGAACTAAACATAGAGAAGCTACACAGGGTTACTGTGCAGCATACATGTGGAACACATTGTTGTATATTTTGTTTATTTTATGTCAAAACGTGTCATTCACCACTACATTTGATTGATTATTACTATAATAACAGTGTGCCTAAATAAAATGAATATAGTTTCCTCTCCTTGGACAACAACACAACACAATAAAAAATAGGCATAAAAATATGGTAATAAGATAAAATAAAAGGAAAATTAGGAAAATAAAATCAGATACAAATAAATTAAATACCTGACTGAAAGAATAAGGGCCAGGCGTGGTCTGAGTACATCTCAAATACTTAAACATTTTCAAGGTTTATGGAAAATCAGTAACTATCAAAGGCTGCTACAGCTATCTGCACAGCTACTATAATTCCCTTCCTGTTGCATCATCTATAAAATCATTAAAACGCATTGTAGCTCACGTCTCTGCACGTTCTCTGAAATGTTTTCCAACTGAGCTAATGCCAGCGTATGGGAGCATGAAGAGATAAATGGTTGCAAACTCTACATAATGACTGCTGGAGTCTGAGATGTAACAAAGAAAGGAGCTCTACCAAGCTGGTGCAGGTCATCTTTTCCACAGTTTATGATGCCGGAGAAAATTATGACTATGATGTTGCGTTGAACACATACTGGAAGCCAATTAAAACATCCCATATGAAAGATTGAACAAGCACAATGTAAAAACTTTGACAGTATGTAAGCAGATTAAAGTAGCTGGTAGCTTTATCTGAGTTGGGGGACAACAAGGATGATTTTATAAGACAAACACATATTGATAAGTGCACATCAAACATATCGTGGTGACCTCTGCTACATGGAAATTATCACTGGGATAATTATCACTTCCCATCAAATCAATGGTGACTGAAACCAAAAATAAACAGATTTATATTTAAATGGTCTGTTTTAACTGTAGATAAATTAGAGTTAAATGTAGTGCTTTGTGACTTCTATGCAGACAGTAACTTTACAAAATGCATGCATGATTGAAACACTAAATAAAAGCATTGGTTGTGATCTCTCCGCTAGTCACACACACTGTTGAGTTTTTTTAATTCACTGATGGACCGCGGCAGCATGCTGCGTCAACAAGGGGCTTGTTGTTGGGAAATAGCAAGATGATCCATGGACACACTTACAATCACTTAAATCCATCAGAAAGAAACAAAATGCGTTGTAAATGTGCCAGCATATCAGCAGCAATGAAGCTCAGCACAGTGGTCCATTTAGCCACAGTACAGCTAGAATATATATTAATTATATTCAAATATTGCTTTACATATGGACCAGGCTTAAACAGCATCTGTAACCTTGTTCGCCACTGAAACAAACAATCAGAACTTCAATTTGCACCACCTGAATATTTGTTTCTAAAAAAAGAAAACAAATGGAGGGAGAACTTGCAGGCATCATGGCATAAGTAGCGTAATGTAAGGGACAGATATTTATACTGTCATGTGGGCCATCTGCATTATTACCATGCAGTTTAACATTAGAAGTCGCCGCGCATGTCGTCTCGTGCCGCTCCTGCATCAGCGTCCTGAAACTAAAACCAGAACAGAGCAAGCGGTGGTCACAACCCATGGCTGCAAACGTAAACATTTTTTTTTTCTCTCTTATTTACACAGCTACTACTAATTGTGAAAACTCAGGGACCAGCAAAGCTTCATCGTTTTATCTGTTTCCAGATGAGCAAATTTAAATGATTTACAGTAAAGACAGAAGCGCTGTTTTTTCCTGTTTATGTCCTAAAACTGACGAAAACTAGACTAAAACCTCTATAGTTTTTGTTGACTAAAATGGAACTAAAACTAAAACTTACTGAAATTACTAAATATGACTAAGACTAATATGTATTCTCGTCAAAATGACTAAGGCCCCATCTCAAAGCGGTCCCTACACACTACCCCATCACCATCGAGTGTGACTCGAAATGAAGTCACACTTACAGCCGCCGAAGGACACCTCAACTGGAGGGGGAGGGCATGAAGAAGATGGGCAGAAATAAGACGCCCTCTTCCCTCCACCGGAAAAGGGAAGTACGTGTAACCATTGCAACACAAAGATGCCAGTGTAGCGTTGTGTACAATTTGAGAGGCGCACCGGCCGCCTGCTATTCCCCGCACTGTCCCCGAAACATCATAAATTCAGCAGCCATTACAATGACAGGAGCTACATTATACTTCACATGGTTTATAGTGACTCCACACGTATTTCTGCTCCAGTACTCCCATTATTACCGTTTGATATTTCCGATCAAACTTATAAATGAAAGCTGATAATTGTGTTTACATAACATCAAACGTCATCGTACAGAAATTTCGGCTAGTTTTCTTTGATTTCCTTCACCTGGTGATTTTCTGTCAGCGTGATAAACACACGGGACACATGCGGAACTCTTGTGTTAACATTGTTTCCTCCGTTTAGCCGCTGCACCGGCTGGAAAGCCTGCATTGTTACAGACTCGCTATTTGAGGGCTGAACGGTCCACTCCCCCTCCAGCCTACGCGGTTTGACACGGCCCTTAATATGGTGGAGCCTCTGCAAGATCGCGCAAACGGAGGGTTAGTGCGTAGGGGTAGTGTGTAGGGACCGGTTTGAGATTGGGCCTAAGACTAAAAGTCAAATGGCTCCCCAAACCAACACTGACTGTGAGGACTCCAATAAATTGTAAGAGACTACAAAACAAGTTGCAAGGATGGAGAAGTTAAAGTACAAGTACACCCCTGTTATATGACAACATTCCAGATTGGCTTTTTGAGCTTTCTAGCTTTATTCAGGTTCTGACACAGACCACCTGCTAACTGCTTTACATGAACTCGTGCCTCACATGTGCGCACAGCACGTCTGTGTATGAACTACCGTGCCCACAGGGCCATAACTCATTACATTACAACCCCTGCTCTTTATGTAACTCCACCCTCTGCCAAAGTTTAAAAAATGCCATAAACTGCAAGGTGGGGGATGTGGGGTTGAGCGGGCGGGGGTATCATCAGGGGGCGGAGTCAGCAGGAGTAAATGTTTGATTGCCAGTCAGCAGCTCAAGCGAGAGATGATCTGAGTTTACAGAGAACCTGCATAGGGTGGTGTTTGAGGTGGAAAACTTTCACTTTCACTCCTCTCCTCTGGCATTCCAAATACTGTATATTAATATAATACAAAGAAGTGCATTCTCTCTCCTTGCAATTATTACTGAAGCAATTGTGATAATACCTGCTTTACAGACGTGCTAATTATAAGAGCAACGATAGTCCCTGCAAACAAGTTACAGGTTGCATGAGCAAAGCTGATTTATTTGCATAGTCTCCTCCCAGCATTACAGCAGAAACGCCAAAATTGCATATTCATCAATGGCAGACACTGAAAATGGATAGCGTGTACTAATTTGCCAGGATAACAGGCGCAATCCTCATTGGGCGCTCTTAATAAATCAGCTGCAGCCGATTTTACGTGTGCAATCCACTTAGTACTTGTTTTAGCACATGCTAACCCTTCATAAATCAAGCCCATAGAGTATTTTAAATGTGCTGTATGAAACACCCTCTAACACAAACTCTGGTGAAACAAATTGATTGTGTCAGAATTGCATTTTCTATGTAGTATTCCTCATGCTGACTTCAATTTATCTTTTTTTTAAATATTTTTTCTTAATCAATTCTTACTGAACTTTGAATAGAGTTAACATGAAGAATAAGTAGTTTCTGCTATGTATTTGTGCATATCAACATGGCCTCAAACACATGTTAGCTGGCTTTTGGAATCAGATGTTCACATACAGTAGATGTAGTAGCTTTTTCATAAAGGTCCTGTGCAGTGAAAAATCAGTAAAGCATACTTTTCATTTCAAAAGATTTCATCTGTCAGTGTGCCACCACTCACTCCTTCCCCACCTTTGCGCTCTGACATGTCAGACTATTATAATTGCATACTTTTCTCAGGTGCTCTGGACCACAATTTACCCGGTGCAATTATGTAAGAAAAGTGCCTGAAGCCTTTTGTCTTTTCCACTAAGTGATAATGAAAAATCACAGG
The DNA here is from genome assembly GCA_036024015.1 of Craterocephalus amniculus. NCBI lineage: Eukaryota > Metazoa > Chordata > Actinopteri > Atheriniformes > Atherinidae > Craterocephalus > Craterocephalus amniculus. The sequence goes on along the minus strand of JAVQJG010285695.1, from coordinate 1,444 downwards.
CTCCGTGTTTTCAATAGAGCCTTCCAATCAGAGCTGACTTTTAATGACAGCAGGTTGACGGGCTGAATGCGGAGATCTAGCTCCGATGAATTGAGCTCATCTAAGCTCTTTTATGCATCCTTTTTCATGTCAGCTTTATTTCCACATCTGCCTACATCTCTTAACTGCAGCTTCTTCTCTGGGCTACGAGCTGCCTTAGCTGTTATATTTTAAAACAACACACAGATGACATGAGAAAATCACAAGAATGTTTCCTCCATTCCCTCATGACATTGCTTCATATTTACAGTTTAAGATAAAACTCATTGGACAGTGTTGTCTCTGCCTCTGTTCTCTCCCTCTGTGATATAAAAGTGTTTAAAACTATAGACAAACATGACTTTTACATGAACATAAGATGCAGTGATGCACCTTCACTGATCACTTTGATCAGGTCACCTGTCCATCACTTGTTAACACAGACAGCTAGTCAACCAATCACACTGCAGACACTCAATGCATGTACTGGCCATGTAGATGTGATCCAAACGACCTGCCAAAGTTCAAACGGAACATTGAAATGAGGGAGAAGGGAGATGGCTTTGAACGTTGCATGATTGTTGGCATTTGAAAAATTGCTTATCTTTCACCCACATCCATATGGTGTACTTTGAGCAGCTACCATGAATAAGAATGTGCAACTCCAATTGGTTTCTTGAACATGACAATGAGTTCTGTATACACGTGCAATTTAAATCACGTGTATACGTGTATACATGTATTAAATCTGTATACACAGATTTAATTTCATCTGTGAAATTAAATTACAAAAATGGATGCACTTATTCAAGATATTCTAATTTTCCGAGTAGTACCTGTAACTTGACTTCAAAGATTACATGTACACATATAGACAAATAGTATGCAAATCAATATATTTCTAATTCTATTTGTTTATATTTTGCTGATAATGATTTGCAGCTTCAGAAAACCTAAAAAAAAAAAACTCAGAAAATTTGCATATTTCTTGAAATCAATAAAAAATGGATTTTGAATTAAAAATTGTCAGCCCTCTAAAAGTAAACTCTTTGATCTGTACTTAGTACATAAAATTTATTGGTTTCACCTTGAATGTTGAATTGCCTGAATAAAACAACTTTTCCAGCATATTCTAATTTTCCGGGTAGCACCTTTACATCCGACCTCAAACTTCATACTTTATTTTTTTATAAAGCGCTTTTCATGCGGTTTGGCAACACAAAGTGTTTTACATAATAAGAAAAGATTCAAAACATAAAAGCCTTCGCACATTGCATTATAAAAAATGCAAGCTTTTCTGTAATCTTGGTCCGGGTATCAAAGTATAATTCGTTTTTCTGACAAAACCAAAAAACGGAAAAATGGAAACAGCGCCCCCTTTTCCTTTTTTCGTTTTAAACCAAAAACGGAAAAACGTTTTTTGCTG
>JAVQJG010285690.1:0-27515 GCA_036024015.1 Craterocephalus amniculus | reverse complement strand
TTCCCTCTGTTCAGCCTTATCAGAGTGGTATAACTACATCCATGCACACCTCTGAGCAGAATAGCAGGTGAGGGAGCCCATGCAGAGCTACTTGGTGTGCTATTGCTGCTGGCAAGCCAACATAATCCTGGTTAGTCATACACAGCAGACGCTAAGCTTTCTTCCGTTTGGCGTTTTCAACAAAGTGCTCTGATTTTTGTCTCTAAATGTCACAGCTTAAAATGCAGATCTGACCAAGCATTACTTCCACACATTGAATTATACATTTACATCATTCCTTATTGATTAGGATTAAGCTTTTGCCTTTAGAGAGACCAGCAAGGCTCTCATCTCTCGGCATGCGTCACCTTCCTCCTCTTTGCTTTCCATAAATGGTCGTCCTCACCAGCAGGCCTTACCAGAAACAGTCAGCATGCGTTCAGTAAGTGTGAGGGCTCTTGCTGCGCTACTTCACCGGCATGTTTTTTGCCCGATCTTTGTCTTTGGTTTTGTTTTCTCCGCCCACTTTATGCCGCTGTCTCTGCCAAGTTTAGCAGACCAACGTGGCTTTGTTTAGCATCAACTTCCCCTTAAGCCATCCTCCCAAACACTCAGGCACACCGTAAGCTTACCTTACTGGTTGTGACACACTGAATCAGGAAGGGTAACAATACCACAGCATGACATAAAAGCGTAGTTAAATTTCCTTTGCAGTGTTAATTTACCACAGATTGCCTGTCAATCAAACGGTGATGGCATATTTATTTTAAACCCTAGGCTGCAAACATTGATATTCAGAAGAACAGATGTAATGAGTTATAACTTAAGCCTTTTTTAAATCCTATATGTCCTGTTTTGGTTCCATACTAGTCTGTGCAGCATCTCTGCCTCTGTCTGTTGCTTTCTCTGTAAAAGCACCCAGGTAAATGAAACGTGTAGAGAGAAAACAGAAAAAAAAGAAAAAGCTTTTTCACATGAGCTGAAGTCAGAAGCTGATGCTGCTGCTCCCACAAAAGGAAGCCAGTTCTTATCTGCAGTTCTGCAGGTGCTGATGGTGGTCCCTGGTGTGTTTATATGTGCTGTGTGTATGGGAGGGAGTGACTGCTGTACAGTAGTTTGCACATAGATCTGTATGTGTTGTTTATACAGGTTTAGATGTGTATATTTTCTGGATTTTCAATCACAAACATGGTTATTTTGCATGCTTTTGATCATGTGTGTGTATTATGGTGTTTTCTCTTAGTTTTTGTCTCTCCCTGTTTTCCTGTCTGCTTTTGACTGACTGCGCTGACTGGTTCTGCTTGTTCTTGGGGTTCAGAGTGGATCGGAGTAGCAGCGAGCAAACAGTGGAACATGATGCCGCAGAGGCAGATGTTCACAAACATATATTTAACACCTTCCAGTATGTACACACAGACACACACACTAAGGGCCACCCAGGAAATTGAGTATGACACAGTCACTTCTCCCTATTAGGGTGTCCATCTGCTGAATATGTAACGCAGACCCAAAGATGTCTCTGAAATTTTTTTTTGCAGTAACTGAGTAGAAGTACCCAATAAATGCAAAGTAGGGAATGTTTTGGCTGTTTTACATGCAATTTCTTAACAAATGTACCTGTTTCATTTTGCTGCCGAAACAAAACAATTATGCCACTCCATGAAGCGAGAGACGGTTTTATGATGTATTCATAGTGCTTGTTCTTCAGCAAACAGTTTCAGAGATGTACTTTACTGATGTTTTAACTGGAAAAGTATGCAAAATATGTAAATAAAATGGTCAAAAGGTCCCAGTATTTTCGATTAAATACAAACGAATTTGTGAAACTAAAGAACAAGTGGTAAAGTATGTAAGCCAGGGATGTAAACAGACAAATGCACTTTTTTTTATTCAAGTAAAGGAAAAAAAAGCTAAAATCAATAAGAATGTACAAATCGTCAACGGTATATTGTCCTGTCTGATGTGCTGGTGGAATAGAAGGATGTGCAAAATAATGAAGACTATAATGAGCAGCAGTAAATGCTGGCAGGCGTGAAAATGAAGCAATTAAAAAACAATATGTTTTAAAACAACAATAGAAATTTAAAACAAAAAACAAAAAGTGAGTTACAGCCCACTGCCTATTCATGCTGTTTTACTGCCTGCCAGAGTGGTGGCATATGGTGGAAAAGAAGTAAATGTATAATAATTGTCAATATTAGTTAATTATGACACCACTAATGGGCTTTGTACAATATCCATTTTTCATTACATAATTATCAAGGCCAAATAATAATGGTATTATTATCATACCCGCTAAAAACATCACAAATATTATTGCACAGGTTATTTTAATTTTGCTTTTTGGTCATTCGATTACATGCAAAATAAGATGAACTAGAAAACGGTAGTTCTCTGCATCTCTGCAGGCATGACTCAACAATAATGCAATATTTGATCAAAACATAAATTTGAGATGAGAAAGTGATATTTCATTGAATTTTTATTGAATTGGAATTATTTAGTACCAGTAGTCCTCTATACAGCCTAATTTCAAGCTCACACTGATTTTTGCTTGGAAATAAGTGGAGCAGTTTTTACCGATTACTGCAAACGTGCCCCCTCATGCAACCACTGTGGAGTGGCTGTGGTCACTTTTGATTCTTCCAGATATTAAAGTCTTTGTGTTATTTGTTCCCTTTGCCTTCAGGACATTCTCAGAAAATGACTGCACCATGGTGGCCCCAGCTGACCCCTGCCTCAGCCCTACTAAGGGGGAGCTGGTCTACAACAAGACAGCCAAACAGTGCCTGGAGGAGATATCAGGTACAGCAGATCTACACACACACACACACACACACACACACACACACACACTTCCTGTGGGCTACATGTAGATACTTCTCCGTGTGGGTGTATAAATGTGCACATTTAGCTGCATTTAGCTAATTTATGCATCAACATTTATCTCATGTAATATTGGTTATATAAGAATTTAACCTGCTCTGCATCTATATTTATTCAGTGTTGACCTTAAAGCTGCTGCAGAGCTGAGGCTGGTCTCCTCTGCATGTGTCACGGAATGTTTCAAATTAGCATTTTCTTCATGAAGAAAAGCAGACGGGATAAAAGCCGCTGTGTGAATGCGAGAATTCTTTGTGATATTTGCTACTGTGTCTGGTAATAGTGCATTAGAGGAAAGTTGCTGCAGGATGAGATTTTGGAGGCAGCTGCTGCTGGAAGTACAATGTTCTGGTGTTGTGCAGCTGGTGTGTAAGTGTTTGTGTGTGTGTGTACATATTGATGTAAAGCTATTTGTGTTTACTTGGGGTATCCCTGCTCCGCAGTGGTTTCATGTAGCGAAAGGAAAAGGTCAATTCTGACAGCTGGACAGAGAGAGCATCTGCAGCTCCCTGTTTACATCCCCACAGGCTCCCATCATCTGTTACAGTCACAGTGCTGCATCACTATAGTGACCATGATACATTATCAGCAGTAAGATGATCATCATTTATCATTTTCAATCTCAGCAGGGCTGCTTTTAAAAACCACTTAGAGTATCATAGAATAAATGAGATGGGAGCCTCTTTTGGATGGATATCTATAAGCAACTCAGAAATTAAGTATAATGGTTGCAAATGTCAGGATTATTGGCTTTTAATGAATTATACACAAGTTAAATATATATTCGCAAAACACAGATCTAACACAGATTTAACGTTTTTAAAACTGAGGTCTTCCAGTTGGAAGATATTGTGAGAAAATGGCAGTTATGCTCATTTTATTATGGGTATTACACTTTCAAGTGGAGTCCTTTAGACAGGGAAGCTCAATTCCATCCTACCAGAGCAGCAATCCAGCAGGTTTTCCATCTACCCCTGTCCCAGCACACCTGAAGCATTTGAATGCATCATTGTGCAGAATGCTGTTGGATTCATCTAATTGGATTCAGGTGTGTTGAAGCAGGAATACATTGGATCGTGGCCCTTATAGGACTGAAATTAGTTGGAAGGGAGAAGTTAAATGTTTTCAGTTGCCACACAGCAGAGATCTGTTCAGCTGAACTTCTACGTCTAAAAGTTGAAGTTCAAGGTGCTTTTGGTTCATTGGTGTAAAAAGTTTCATAATGCAAACTTAGATTCATGAGGAGGATTAGAGGTGAAACCAGCCAACACGGCACCAAAACTCGAACTGCTGGCTCAGAAAAACTCTATTGTCACAACTTTGAATTGAGTTTATTTTTGCAGTTGTTGAAGCCCTCTTTCACAGTGAAGATCGCTGTCCAGCTTGGTGTGATGCTGGTTTTTCTATACAGTGCCAGTTCTGTCTCAAGGGAGGTTTATATTTCACAGATCATTTGACTCAAATGGGTGATGTCCTAATGTGGAATCAATTTCCCAACTTATTATAAGTGAAAAAATAGAGGTCAGCCGAGATGGAAATGAAACAAAAAACAGATTCTCTGAAAACTAAGATGTCAAATTGAAAACCAAACAAACTTCACAAAGCACAGCGAGCACAAACAACAGCGTGTGATTATAGGTTTGGGGATGTCAGGTCGGCAGCGACATTCCAGACATTTTGCTTTGGTCGTGGCTTTTCCCAAGCCCGTCATTTCCCAGATAAAATTAGACTGCAGCGCGGCCCGCTCTCTTTGTTGGGGCTCCATTACAAACACTTACTTTTTCGTCGTCACACATTTCATGGTCGCTTCACGTCCTTTGGCCTTTCCGCCTCTTCCTCTGTGCAGAGGCAGAAATGAGTCTGAGAGGGAAATTCAAGAGTATGCGCACCGCATTTCCCACATGACAAGCCTGCTCAGTTTGCATACAGAGGCCAAAACCAGTGTCAGCGGTGACAGACATCAAAGCAGCACAAAACAACATAAAATCTTTTTTTCACATGTTAATTCAAGTTGCATTGAAGCTTCTTTTTTCCCCTCTAAATAAAACGTTTAGAAGTTGAGCGATCACTTCTGATTTCCTGCAGCAGAAGGCAGAGAACGTGTGGACGACAGGTGTAATTAATACAGGCGAAACTAATAACGTTTGCATTGATTGATGGGAATAACCCGACCCCTTGGTCTCATTGTTGATCCATGATAAGCTGCAGGACTCACGGTTTTAGCTCCTGAAGAAAGCGCTTAATTAAGTCAGTGCTGCAGCAGGGGCTGCAAGTACAGGTGCACTGTCCAAACAACTCACCGTCACTCTGCAAGGGAGAGGGAAGGGTGGTGTGGTGGAGAAAAAGGAAGAGGAAGGCAAGTAAGAAGTGAACAGAAGAATAGAATAAGGAGGATTTAGAGAAAGAGGGGTGATGAACACAGAGGGGGGCTTAGCAGGAGTGGCAGAGGGAGAGCTGCATGCTGGAATGTAGAGGCAGAGGGAGAGCTGTGCAAGCCGCTCGCCGGCATCGGTAGAGTCAGAAGGGAGGCAGGAGAAGTGTGGCGGTGAGCGGCTAATTAGAGGAGAGACAGAGGGTGGAGGGAGATAGATAGGAGTGAATGAAAAGAGCCTGTCATTTAATAGGGGAAAAGATAAAGAGAGTGTGAGCGCAGGAGGGAGTGAGAGAGAGAGAGAGAGAGAGAACGTGTGGAGGCACGGTAGATGTGGCGGCTCATTCATCCACGCCCCTGACTGTGCCGAAGCAAGAGAAAGAAGACGGACAGCATGCAGAGAAGGGACGGAGAGGAAGGAAGAAGTGTGTGTGTGTGTCTCGGCATCTGACCATGAGGATGGGCCGGCTCCAGCATGGATCAGGATTTTACCTACGCGCATGAGAGGGTGCTTTCCTCTCCACTCTTCGCCGTGCGCTCGCTTTCCTTCCAGCCCACTGAAGCCCGGACCTCAGTGGGGACGCGGGGAGGCATCTCTCTGCCTCATCTGTCCTCTGGTTCCTCCCTCCCTCAATCTGCTTGCTCTGTGACGGCGCGGCCAGGATGTGATGCAGAGAACAGCGCACAGGTGGATCCGCTTGCACCGTACACCTTCTGCTGCTGAGGTAAAGCACGTTAGGAGAGGGGAGTGAAGATGAAGAGAGGGGCAGAGTTTTCCGTGTACCAGGGGGGCAGCCCGGCTCGCCGGCCTCCCCAGCCGCTCCCTGACAACCTCAACCTGCGGATCAAGCAGCGCTCGCTCACCAACCTGACCCTGCTGAGCGACGGCGAGCAGCGGGTGTACTCCTTTGAACTGGACGACCCACCGTCTCGTCTTTCGCACCCTCCCAACTCTGCGCTGTGCCCGTCCTCTTCGCAGCGGGCGGGGGGCAGTTTGCAGGGCAGCCCCAGGAAGGAGGCAGCGGCACGGGGCGGAGGCGTGCGTGGCACCAGAGCTCGATCCCTGTCGCTCTCCCTCACCAAGGTGCTCTCGCAGTCGGAGCACTCCCTCATCCCGGTCCCGTGGAGGTGCACCGCTGCAGCCGGGCGCCCGCAGCGAGCGTCTTACAGCGGCCACCCGAGATCTGAGCCCAAACGGAAATCCAGGGAGGGGTCAGGGGCAGATGAAGAGGGCAGAGGTGGATGTTGTAGCGATGAGGCGGCGGCAGGCAGGGGGGCTGGGACGCACGGGAGCAGGGAGAAGGACGGCGGGTATTGGGCTGCTGAGGAGGTTTCAGAGGGTGGGCCCCGGGAGGGAACCGCTCAGCTGGATAAGGAGGTGATCCTCACCATGCTGGGCGACCTGGAGCAGGTGCTGCACACGCAGCCTCCCCCGCGTAAGTTCACACTCACGGAGAGATGTAGCTTATTCCACATGGTCTGAATCCCTCCAGCATGAGAGGGTTGTCATGAAAAGTCTGCAAACTGGCAACTTAGTGCAGGAAGTTTAGAGTATATGAAGAAAACAGAAGCATACACACACACACACACACACGCTAATGCATCTTCATGTACAAGAGTTTGACAATCGGAAATATTAAATCACAGCACATTCACCTCCATTTTGTCATTTTTTTCATTACTGCTTTGTGTTACGGTGGCTATTTGACAAAACAGCTAACCTGATATGACAGCATGTCATTTGAAAGGCACGTTTCTTAACCAGCTGTGACTCAGAAATTATTATTGTGACTATTAAGCAAGGTTAAACGCTCTGCAGCTTGAGCTCTGGCAGCGAGTAGAACTGAGTCGATTTCCTTTAAGCAGGTGGAGGCATGATGCAGCATTAAAGTGAAACAAAAAATCAACACCTCCAGAAAGCACATTTATTACTTGTGCCTCCCTCACGGCTTGTGAATCACACAGCCGGTGTGATCAATAGCTCCTTATTACATTTGTGTGTGCATGTGGTTCACACACAAGTGCTTTCTTTCCTTTCACCCACCAATATGCACTGGATCCCCGTATTTATGTGCTTGTTGGGTATCTGTCCACTTACACATCTAAAGATGGGTTTAGATGCTTTAAAAGTTGTCTTTCTGAGCATGCAGCTGCCACTGTGGCAGTTTTCTTTGTGAAAACGCTTTTATTTATCGACAAGATTTCTATGTGCTGCTACACCTGCACTGAAACACAATTGGCCAATTCTGCAGAGAGAAATCCATCTGTGTGAGAGAAAATGGTGACGATGACAACCAGGCGCGAGGTTGTAGCTCGTATACCTGAATGTTTAGTTGTGGTTTGTGGTATTCTGCATTTATGCAAATGTGTGTATTTGTATTTACTGTAATTAGATAGTTGGATGCTACCCTCAATGTTTTCACTATTCATTATTTTAGAGTCAGTTCCAGCTTACATGCATTATTGAAAAAGAGGGTTAACTGCCACTTAAGCGCTGGCTTGTTCAGTGTAAATTGAGTGTGTTAGTGCTGGGGTGTGTATGCAGGTCTAAAAAGACCAAAGCCATTTGCATTATGTTGTGTCAACTCTATTTCAAGTAGTGTTTGTTTAACACCGTTTTGTGTGTAGCTGTGTTGTGTACCTTCCCCTCCTTTCCTTGCCTTTTTCGACCACACACACCCACATAACCTGACACCCGACACACACAGTTGCACACACTGGCCTGGTTTCAGTTTGGCTGCGCCGTGTCCCCACCAGGCCAAGATCTGGACATCCGCTTGCATCCAAATGAAAGCTTTGTGGCTTCTCACCTCGCTCAAGTGTTGGACAGCAAAGTGAAAACAGCAGCTAGAAATGTGCTGGAGCAGAGCAGCATCAGGTCATTAGGTGAAAGGGATTCATCTACAAACACATCTGCTCCTCGTCCTTTACCTCCCATAATGATGGACTAGTCAATTATTTGTTAAGTTTAGGGATGAATTCTTGTTTTCTAAAGCAGAAAAGCACTAATGTATGCCTGTGGGAGTTGCCTACTGGGCAGGTGGAACCTCTGCCACCATGCTGCAAATAATTGTTGGTAAATGCACCCAGGTGCCTCGGGCTGCTTTTCAATGCTGAATGAAGCTGATGAAGACTACAAGGTCCAGTCTCCTCATGTCACTTTGTAATGGGATTAAACCTGGATGTTTCTCGGAGGGGCCCTGGTAAGACGAGCGCTGAGAAGCATGGGATGACATTAAAGCCAGGGTTGCAGAAAGAGTTGCTTTAGGTTTGTGCTACCACAGGTTTAGCTTCTGTTATAACTTTCTTTAGGAAGCGACAACCTTCTGAAAATGTGTCATTCTGGCCATTCTCGTGATGTGAAACTTTAATTTACACACATTTTATTTGAGTGTAATTAATCCATCTACTACATCTTTTGCAGAGTGTAGCTGAGGTCAAGTGTTTATTTGGAATTGTTTGATCTCAGGTATTATAGAGGCTTACTTGTAAGCGCATGTCATACAGTGTTAAGCCTATGATTGTAGGTAAAGTAGTCATAAATCAGAACTTTTTAAACTTTGTTTTAGGTATAAGTGTAAATTTCCACATTTTGGTCACAGGTTACCTGCACAGGTGACACAGGTTTCTTTAACATGGCCAATCAGGATCAACTACTAAGCCATTGCAGGCGTCTTTCCTTTTTTCTGTCATGCAAAACTGTGTATCGCCTTTGAGATATTAGCATTGCTACTATAAAGTTAATCCAAATGCCTTTGGGTCCAATCTTTCAGTATCAGATGTGGATTGCAGGGAGGGATCTGATTGGGCCAGTCTGAAAATAAAACGAATCTCCATTTTGTTGAACCTTTGTTTGTGTGTTTGGGATTATTGTCTTGACTCATGACCGTCTTTGTCTCGAGATTCAGTTCTAAAATAAATGCCCTGACATTTTCCTTCGGAACCATCCTTGTCCGGAGAACAATGCCTCTCATTCAAGCCAGACTTTTGTTTTGATCTCATCTCCTGACTAAGCTGCAGATATGCTGCAGTGTTGGGTTTTTTTCTGCTCCTCTCGGCAATTATCATGGCACAACTTTGTGTTCTTTGAGCTTTTCCTCATGGCCGAAACATGAAGATGAACGTACTTATTAGAGAGACTTAAAACTTCTAAAGGGTTTCCAAGCCTTAAAGCTCCACATTATATGATCCAGGGTAATTAGTTATCTTATTTTACAAATGTTCAGTACAATAATGGCCTATAAACACCTGATGTGTTCCTGTCTCCAGCACTGAGCTCACCGCTGAGCTACAGCGACATTTTCATGCCTTCACCCTCCTGCGACTCCCATTCAACCCCTTTTGCCCCAGCATGATAATCACAGTAGCATGCTGTCATTATGTCTACTCAGAGCCCTGAATCCCCCCCAACACACACACACACAAACACACACACAGCCTGCTCTCACCCAAGAAGAGCAGACAAAAGCACTTCATATATTTTATGTACTCCTTAGCGCCTAGCTTACAGATGAAACGCTTGTTTCATTGCGGCATTAGACTTATTTTCTGACGGAGTGCTGCTAATAAGCACACGGTGGGCAACATTTCAGAACACAAAGCAAAGGGGGGCACGCCGAAGTATCTACATGTCTGATCCAATTAAGCCTCTCTGTTAGCTTGTCGGGCTAGCTTCCATCTGCAGGCGGGTGCCACAGATTGGGTAATTAACAAGTGGCATAAGACATAATGGATAGCAACCATTCTGCTTTAAAGGTGCTTCCTGATACTGGGAGACTGTCTCTAAGGCAGAGACGAGGTGGAGACATGGCAGTGTTTTCTAGTGGCTGACAGAGAAGCACAGGGACTCTGACAGAGGTTGCTTCTACATGCGAGACTGTCCTAAGCTGACTGACGGATCCTGTGGTGTCATGACATGACATTTCTGCGCCAGCCTGGAGGAAAAAAATACCGCGCAAGATCATCTGTCCTGTTTTCAAATAAAAGAACTGCAATCGGTGCAGCCTGACAGACTGATTTATTACACACTCTCCAAATTGTCAACAAGAGATTTCGGGAAGTTCGCCCGTCCTGCCTGTCTCCATGATTTGTCATCTCTCATTTCCCCCCACTGAGGCTTTTAGTGACATCCACTAAAATAGTGTATGTCAGATGTCCTCATCACTTCTTACATTATGCGTTTGAGGATGCGTGTGTGTGGATAAGTGATATGTATGCTTAAAGCTTGCATGTGGTGATCTAAGTGTTGTGAAGTGGGATCTAAATGCAACACACCACATGTCTCCAGGAGAGGACCCTGAGACGAGAAGGATGAGGACGGTGAAAAATATCGCCGACCTTCGGCAGAACCTGGAAGAAACCATGTCCAGTCTACGGGGGACACAGATCAGCCACAGGTAGGCAGAGAGGTGATACTGTCTGCTTTAGTCTAAGTTTGATTCATTTTATCCACTTCTTGTGAGTGAAAACATGACTGTGGACTTTTTGGAAAATGTGCTGGCCTCTGGATACGGGTTTGTAATAGAGGCAGGAGATTTTATCTAGTCTACGGATTTAATGGAATTTGATTTGGGATTTTGTCTTCCAATTTAAACACTGAAGCTTTAATCTGCTTCATAGATATTTATTTCAATAATTTCTTCTCTCTATGCTTGACTTTGTGCAGGTATGATGCAATTTCAATTATACATATAGAGAAAAAAAGCCAACAGCTGATTTGGCTTCCAGGAGTTATTTTGAAAGATCTGTCCAACACTGATGCACTGAGTTCATCATTTGTATGAGAAAAATCTGAATTGTTGGATATTTTTTCTTATTCATATTGATACATATGCACAATTTCAGTTCCCATTGCTGTTTTTAATTATATTTTGTAGATGTGACTTAGAAAAGGTAAAGTTTCAATTAAGATTCAATGCATCATTTCTGTTTGTGGCAGTCAACTGCAGTTATTGCTATTTTTTCCTCCGTAATGTTTGTTTCTTGTCAGAAAGAAAATTTCCAACTGATTTCCAAACTTTTTTAGGCACAACTCCCAAAATAACAAGCGTTGGTGTTTACGATGACTGACGTAATTGTGTTATGTCAAATGGATCATCCTGCAGGTATCTTTAAAGTTTCAGGCGTTCAAACTGTCAGAATCTGCATATATAAGGAGAATAAAGTGGTTTTGGGTGGATTTAGTTAACAGCTGTGACAAAGCACCCATGTGCTGAAAATCAACTTATCTTGCTGATATAGGGCCAAATTGAGATTTTTAATGTGACATGAGTTATAAATTTCTTCATGCGTCGTTTTTTTTTCTAAAAGATGATGTCCATTCTTTTCAGATAAGTACATTCAAGTGTGATTGATTTTTTTTTTCACTTCCAGCTTTGTAGAAAGGGAGTATATCAACTTCTATCCCAAGCGCGAGTATTTCACACTAGTCAAATAATGCGCAATAATGCTGAGAATCAATAAATCTGCTGGCTGAAAAATATAAACAGAAAAAAGAAAGATGAAAGGGCTCATTCAAAGTCATGGATTCTCCCTGTTCCTTGTGCTTCTGTATTCACTGCTATTTATCACTGATCCAACTATTCAGGATATTTCTGATATTACCATGCCATCCTCTCCTCCACCCTGGATCTAATTAAATCCGGCAGCCCCTTCCTCACCAGCTGGTACTCGTGGAATGACATTCAGGGTTTGATGGACAATCAGCACCTTAAAAGTCTGTCCCATCTGTGAGCCATGGGCGCCCTGTAGAATGGAACAACACAAAATAAAAAGACTAAATGATAGCCGCTGGTATATGTCAGTTCCCTGGGCTGTGGCTCTCAGCTCGTATCTCTTCTTCTCCACCAGTCTATTATTTTGTGTGTTTTACCCATTTACAGAGGAAGATGGTGGCCAGGCTGTCGACAGCCATGACAGATGGCAGTCTGGGCGTGTGCTTGTGTGTGTTTGTTTTGTTTTTTTTACTTCTTTATTCCTCAGAGAAGCTTCAGCCAGGGAAGATCAATACAGCACCATTGTCTTACCACATTATAAGGAACCTACAGTGTTGGAGTGCGAAGTATTTACATCATTCACATCCATCTGATGCACAACAACAGTCAGCATGAAGTGTATAGAAAATGTATCATCTTACCTACACATTAGAGCATGTGTGTATGGTGTGTGTTAGAAGCAGTGGAATTGCAATTCAGTGAACGGCGTTATAAGATAGCAGAGGCCTCGGTGAAGAAATGTAAGAGCCGGTTTGATTTAATGGAAAAAGCCCCTTGGTGTGCTCCTGCGCCGGCTATGTTTATATATTTTCAGTGTAAGGAGAGCTCGGAGTGATTGTGCATGCCTATCCTGCCCGTGACAAAAAGCTGTCCAAGCCATCTTTATCTCTCTGCTGGATAAGAAATAGCTGTAATCACTATGAAGCTTTGAAGCACCTTAGGTAATTAATCTCTGTTACGTTCCAGCAGACATGACCGTCATATTCATCACCCTGTCCTCCTCTCCTTTCTTTTTTTAGTATTTTGCTTTTACACCTCTTTACCTCTTTTTGCTTTATTTTGAAAGTTGTTTCCCCCTGTATTTATTACTGCTCAGACAGCCCATGTCATGTCAACAAATATGATTTTATCATTTTAAATACCTCGAATACTCTATTAAATTATGATAATTGAAGAAGTACAACAGAGGAAACAAGAAGGCACAGACTTGCAGAGTCTGGAGTCTCACAACAACAAGGCGAATGACCTCCCATATGGTTGCCTGGTTAACAGAGCTAGAAATAACAACAAAGATGGTTTATGAAAACTCCCTGTGAGTAGCGTTGGTGCAGCCTCATGCCTGTTGATACAATATTTGGGCTGTAAACACTTCATAGGTGGCACCATGTCTTGTTTGCAGAAGTTACTTTTGTTGCTTTTCGTCCTTTAAGGGAAAAGAAAAATCTTTGCAGAAATATCCATGTTTGCATGGGCAAGGATTTACTTCTCAGTTGGGTCATGTCACATCGGATGGAGAAGACTTCATCCAAATCTAATACTTATGGAATAAGTGGGAGAAAGTTGTTTGCTGCTGCTACAATTTGAATTTTTCTCATGACTCTTTTTTGTGTTCTTTATACTTTAATGTGTTTATATTTTTACCTTATTCAATAATTTTAATGTTTTTGTATATATTTTGAATATTTATAAGGCAAAACTCCATTGTACTTTAGTGTTTACTTTTTTTTATTCTTGTTCTAATTATGTTCACTATTGTGCATTATTCTGCTTTAGAGATTTCAGCCCATGTTGCTGCTGACTAAAAGTGCAGTTCGTCCACGGAGATGTGTGGTGTGCCTGGAAGCTGATGGCAGCTGATATTTCCTTAAATTGACCCAGTCGACAGAAATCTTACTCACTTTACATGTGTGGGAGCTGAAGTTTCAGAAGTCTCCTTTTTTCTTTGACCTAAACTTGATTATTGCATCAGTGTTTGCAGCCTCCAAATACAACTTGTATTGATAAAAAAAACACATTTAATTTCCCACCACTGTTGTTTTTTCCCATCAAAACAATAAAAAATGATGTCGGTGAAAGAGGAAAAAACAGCAGCACTACATGTTACAACAGGCTGTGATCTTCCGGAATATCTCCCCGGTTTTACTCCCACGGGGACTCACAAACTGCCACATGGCATTTTGAACATAATAGCTTCACCGGGTCACGTTTGTTTACTTTGTGTTTACACCAGGAGAGCAGAGAGAGGGGAGGCAGGCTAAATTATTCATTGCTTTGGAATTGAGGAGATAGCTGCTGGTCCAATTTAAGCGCATGAATTGAAGTCAGAAGCGAACATGACTTTTATTTTTAATATTTATTAGCTTTGTTCATCAATACAAAGAGGTTTGCAATGATAGATGGCACAGAGGTAACAGTTAAACCCTAACTACTAAAATGACATGTGCCTGGCAGTAATGATGGGTGAAGGCCAGAAACATCGGCACATGATTCGACTTGATGAAAGCATATGAGCCACCTGTAGAGAAGACTTTTCAGTCTATGATGGAGCATCAATAGTGACATAAATGGACAATATGCATGTGAGGAAAATGTAAACAACTGAAACAGATGAGTGTAAATAGGATAAATATGAAAGTGCTTTTTTTCAAAACTCCACGTACACAAATATCCACACCTTTTAAAGGAATTAGCCTCCTTGTGAACTAGTTGTTGAACTCGGAGCTCTCCAGCAGCGGCAACAGAAAGTGTATTTATATCTAGCATTGCTCAGCAATAAGCAGCTCTCCGCTGTCAACATGGATTCTTCTCCCACTGAGCTCTTGGCAAAGCACGAAATAGTCTCCATCAGGATTTATTTTTGGTTGTAGTCCGGCTTTATGCTCAATAATTGAGCAAAGATGCTCAAAAAGCATGAGGGTTTATGGGAAACGTGGTCGAAAGAAACAAAGGATTTGTAATCATTCTAATGAAGGAAATATTTTATATTTGTAGATACCAAGTAGATCTCTCACTTATTTTTCATCCAACACATCCACTCTACTCTCCCAAAAATTATTTGGATTTACATACGATAGATTCTTTTTTCTTTCTGTATTTATCTGATTTCTTGTCAGATTAACATCATTTATTATTCATGGCGACGCTGTAACAAGGCATTGACTCGTCAGTGCGTGTGAGCTGGACTCAGAAGGTGTTGATAGAGATGTGTCGTGAGTATGGCTGGCATTACTGCCCTTCTCATGTTGGCACTTGGCATCATAGGGGTACCGTGTTCTGCTTTTTCACCAAGCGTGCACACACACACACACACACACATTTGCAGTGCTGTCCTCACACCTCTCGGTGCTATCTGTTAGACACTGCTTTAAGATGGCATTGCTTTCGGCACCTAATAAAGGCCAGGATGTACAAGTTGGCCTTTATTTCCACATATTGAGCTCCGGTGTGACATGAAATATATGACATCATTGTAGCAGTTGTGAAACCAGTATTCCTGTCATGATAACACTCATTGGGGCTATTGTTGCATGATCCTCCAGGCCAATAAGCACCTGAAATGTCTCTTTTGTTTCCATCACAGTAAGTATTCTGTATAACAGATTTGGATCTTGAAGAAACTAATCAGTGCAGCTTTCTGGGAGAATCTCGAGTCTGTTTGTTCTTCAAACCATTAGAATGCAGTGTGCTGTTTTTGTCAGCAGAGGGCGCTCCAATGAGGTGTCGTGCTTCACTTTCTGTGGCTAGTGTGCAAGTGGGCAGCGTCCCTGCATGTCTCTGTGGTGACACAACTACTTTGGACCTTTTATAAAATCAATTTTCCTCCATCTTCAGCTGTCTGTGATGTTCTGTGATGGTCTGCCATGTTTTGATGAGTTTCAAGCCACCATAGCAGAGGAATCAGCATTTTAGAAAGACTTTAGCTCACAAAATCTTCACTCAAATGTGAAGCGATAGTTGCAGACCTGTGAAGGAAGAGGTTGTTGGCTCACTGCAAACAGTTGACTGCTAAAAAATACAGAATTTTATATTTTTCCACTTTTTTTTTTTTGCTCTTGGCACCTTTTAAAGATCCTGTTTGTTCCTGAGAATCTTTATCACTAATTAATGCTCATTTTCATGTTTATTTTGATTATAGAAAATAGTTATTAATGTATTTTTACAAAGCAATAACAATTTTGTTCTTTCCTTTGACCGTTATTTTCTCTTCACAGTACCCTGGAAACAACCTTTGACACGACTGTAACCACTGAGGTCAATGGGCGGGGTCTGCCTGCCCTCACCGCACGTTCTTCCCCCATGGCCTGGCGTCTTGGCCAATCGCAAACCCCACGACTCCAAGCAGGCGACGCCCCCTCAATGCCAAGCAGTTATTCTGCACCCAAATCCAGCACAGCAGGCGTGGGCACCAACACGGGGCGGTACAGTGGTCACTCGGACCCATCCAGGTTTGTGCTCCTCATGAGGACAGCAGGGGAAAAGGGGGCAGAGCAAGGGGAAAAAACAGGAGGGGCTGAAGGAAAGCAGATGGTGTCGGCAGAGTACAGGACATCGGAGGGAAGAAAAGTCAGACAGATGGTACAAAAGTGAAGTTTAGAGGCTTTAGATTTGTCCAAGAACAGGCATCTTGAGACCTCCAATCTTTTTTCCAAAGCTCTGTGAATAGAAGAGGAGAAAAGCTTTATACTTTCTCAAATGGTTAAAAGAAAATTACACAGAATTGTCTAAATGTGTGAGATATGGAGGCATATGCAGGAGTTGAACTGCTGCATATGCAAACAGTCTGAAGGACCAGAGAAACCACCAGGAAACACAAAAACCACCACAAAAACATCCAAAACAATTGCCGATACTCAAAATAACCTACGTGATCATAGTAGCATTCATTATCACCTCAAAGACACACAAAATGATGAATACACACAAGATAGATCAAACAAAATACATTAAAAAATACAGGGAATATAAAGTTAAAACTATAGATACTAAATGACAAAGACATTCCAAACAACCAAGAAAACTCAAAATGAACACAAAAAAACTCAAAATGACCACATGACTGAGTTTCGGCATCATTTGTTGCTTAATCTTAATACTGATGGTATCTGAGACAATCAATCGCTTTTCCCCACTGTGGTACAGTCTTATCCTAGAAAGAATTATAGGAATTAAAACTGACTTTTGAATCATTTCTGAAACTATTTAAAGCAATACGATAAGTTTACAAGGTAAAAACTCTGAAAATAAAACACACTTCACAACATTTGTCCTGGCATCATATGACATCTGCATTTCCCATACGTCTTTTGAGACAATCTGTTACTTTCATTAATACTCTGCTGTTTCAGTCTAAAACTGAATAAAAATATTGGAAAGATTTAAACAGATTTCCACTTGGTGACAGATGCGGCTTTGCTGTCTCTAGTGTAAAATATTGACTCTACTTATGAAGTTTTTACTGTGATACTAGTTTAAAGGGTTTTTTTGGACATGTGATTAATTTTAATTTAGTTTATACTGAGATTTTTTTGTTCGAGTACCCTGAAATTCATGGTTAGCCGTGAATTCATACACTCACCAAGGCCTCACTTGTCTTCCTCTGCACATTAAAACGAATAGCCCGCTGCCATCCACCAAGGCTGCCTTATGTTTTCAAGCCTTGAATGGGAAGATTCTGATAATACATTTCTGCAAACCTTGAAGGCTCATTATAAACAGTCAGATTCCCTCAGTGTGAAAAGACAAGTGTTTCACAAAACATCACAACATATATTCAGAATGCTGACGTTCATTCACTCAATAAGAAATAACCGCCTGAAACAAGTGGGGGTTGTGTTAAAAAAGCCATTCACATCCCACACACACTTTCATGTGTGCACAAACTCCTACTTGGGATCTGTGCTCTTAGGATTTTTGTGAGGTCAAGATAAGCTGGAAGTGATGGAGTAAGGCATCTGCAGGATTTAAGATGTGCCAGAGCAGAGAAAGTGTAGCAACATGCTGGAAGGGAAAGGTGATTTAGCTGGGTTATTGGATTAATTACCTCACCACTAATGGCCACCATGTCTTGTCAGCCGCGTTTGAAAAATATCTGGCTGTAGCTACAAATCATATCACCACATCTTTTCCTTGAGTTTGGAAAACACACCTTTTTTGTATAAAACTGAAAGATAATTAGAAATATTATCCATCTGTCAACCCTTAACTGACAGATTAGCTGAAATAATACATTTTTGTTATTTAAAATCTTGAGTGAGTGAGATTTTTTAGGTACTTTGAATGGTTTTTTTCTGAGTAATTCCCTCTCTCTCACAGATATCTTTCAGACGGCGGCCTCCATTTGTACGCACGTAACACAGGCAGAACCTCGGACATGGCTTCTTCCCGGGAAATGGCCCAAAGAGGAAGCAAAGAGATGCAGGGTGACATAGACAGGTAAGGACAAGCCTGTTTGATTTGTGTGTGGACTCAGGATTCCACACATTCTCAATGTTCATTTTCATGGAGTTAAACGGGAACGACTGGAGGAATTTGGCTATTATAAGTCACCGGTGCTTCTTTCTATGAGCTTGACGATACCTTAAAGTTCATACCACTTCAGGTCTTTCACATCAAGACATGAATGAGAGGAGAAGTGGAAACATACTGCTGATTTAAAGCTGTCAAGCTAACGTTACGATGACAGGCGCTTGCTGGGAATCGATTGATGCAGTGACATTTCCCAGAGACTCAACTTCAACTTCTGCCAAGCTTTTAATAACAGGGTGTGTTTAAAGCAGCATGAGGTCTGAAAAGCAATCAGATGCGTCTCCAGACTCAGCTGGTTGTCCTTGTTGGAAACAGAATTTCCCTAAAACAATGTGTCGTAGAGTTATGTTTCATTATCTCAGCATTAAGTAAGAAAATGTGAAGAGCAGTATGACTTACGCTGGTGACTTCCTGTTTACCCATGTGTTTGTGCCACCCATCCAAGCATTCTGTTTCTGGGTTACATGCTCAGCCTCACAATCTCGTTCTTGCCGATGTTTGGTAAAGCCAGTCTGCCACCGGCCAGTCAGTCATATCTATGATCGGCAGAGCGTTAAAGATTCAGAGTGCGGCATTAACCTGCCTCATGTCAGTCCCAGAGTGATTGTCCCTGCCAGACTTGAGGGAACATGATGGATGGGATGAGAATGATAATGAACCCGTTGAAGTGTTTATTCCGTTTACCCTACATATGTCTTATCTGTATAACAGAATATTTTGCTAAGGTGTCTACTACCTTGCCCTATCTGTCTTAGCACTTTGGGCCTTAGGGGTGAGGAAAAATATCAGTGCCTGCTTCTGCTTAAGATGCTTGCAGGAGAGAAACTCCCAGCAGGATCTGAATCTGAGCTATGGAGTCTTATTCCCCCCTTTCTCTCCTCCCTCTGTCCATTTTCCCTTACAAAGCTATACGTAAGTAGACAAAAACACACATTTCTTCCTGCAGTCTCCCCGCGCCAAGCGGCTGACAGAAGCTGAGCTGTCACTTGTCACTAATGTACACCAAAGCTCAGGGGGAAAATTCATTTCTGAAGCAATTGCTTACCAGACTTCACACCTCAGCTCAGCTTTTACCTCCACAGGAAAAGATCTGCCTGACTGGTTCCTTCTTTATCCCGATAGTCTGCTTCTCCGGAAGCCGCTGGCTTGAAGCGAAATGCGTATCGGATAAATCCCGGTTTCAAACAATCTGTTTGCTTCCTCAGAGGAACTGTTCATCACCTGAAATATGCGGGCTGGATGTACTGTAAGCAGTGTCCGGGTGATAGCAGGAGGTGTTTGACTCAAGCTGGATGATTAATTCATAAAAGTTCTGATTGGTTCATTTGCATACCTGGAAAATGAGAAACAAATGAGAATGAAAAAAGGTTAGAGGTGTGTCTAGAGGAGCACATCTCGGCCATGTTCTGCAGAGGGAGGGATGAACACTGTCGGTAGCAGACGGAGTTCCTGGGAGGCAGAAAGTGGGAATCGGTCTGTGTACATAAACTGAGCTCCCACGAGGCTCGTTATGCTCCATGCCTCTTTCCATCCATAACGACTCCCCTGGCTGTATCCCAAACCAACACAGCCCCGGTCAGGAAATGTATCTAAATGACTCATCATGTCAGGGCTCGAGGCCAGCAGGTGACCAAAATCATTTGAGACCCAAAATGTGTGGGCCTGCATGTGCTGTGTCCATAGGTGAAAGATGCTCTGCCTCTACTTTTGTGCTGCAAGTTAAACCTTACATCTCTATGTTTGCAGAGGAAAACAGAGATCAGATTTATATCTTGATAAATAAGTAGGGATGTAACAATACTTAGAAAATCGATTTAAAAATTGATTCAAACTAGTTTAAATGGAAATTGATGTAAAAAGGAAAATCGATTTGCATGCAATGCATTAATGCAGATCGTTCAAAACAAAACTTCTTTTGTTGATAAAAATGTTTGTGATCATTTCCATATCTATGATAATTATTTGTGCAGTGTTAAGTTTTGTTGGAACAGGCAATGGAAGGTCACAGTTTTAAAACAAGGGAGAAAAATGCAAATATAGGGACAAAGATAATTAATTTGGCCATAAAACAACTAAAATAATTTTTTTTTAAATCGTTATTGAGAACTTTAAATGGAGAATCGAACTGTGGCTTGAGTGATTACGTCCCTACAAATATGCAAAATGGAAAGTTTCAAAATGACTTTGGGCTTGAAAAATAACTTTCTGAAGTTAATCAAATGCCCCATAACAACAGAAGCCCACGTCCACATCTGGTCAGTCCCTTGAAAAACAATGGTGGACTTCTCTTTAGCTAAAAGCGTCTCACTCCCCTAAAAATAACCTGCTGTCATGCAACATAGATGAGCGCATGCTCGTGGCTCTGCTGTCAGGACGAGACGCCAGAGCCCAATGTTTTGACACCGACAGGCTCCCTTTTCTCAGCAGAGACATGAATAAGTAACAGGGCTTTGCTTTTAGCGTTGCGGTGTCGGGAGTGTGTGGCTGCGTCTCTCTGCTTCTTTCGGCTGGACCGTGGCAGCTGGCTCTGCGTTTTTCTGTTGGTTTGAAGCTTTGGGGGATTGAAGACAAGTTTGCGTCTGAGTGTGAGCTGTGTTTGTGTTGTCCATACTTGCCACATGGAAAGCTTTTTTGTGCACTTGTCCTAGGCCGCATTGAAGTGTGTGTCTGCAGATTCCTGCATATGCGTGTGTGTTACCGAGCAGCGGGATCCAGTCTGTCACTCTGTGGAGCAGACAGAGTCGTGGCGAAGCTACACTGCCTGTCAAGTGCTGCTATACGCAGCAAGGAGATTTTTACCATTAATGACAAAGCCAGTCATTATACAAGTTTGTGTCATTCATCTGTGCCATGAACACTGCTCAGAAGGAAGCTATCTTCTCACATCACACCTGAAATTGCAGCGCCTCAATTCTTCTGCTATCTGAAGCTTCGTGACACTTTACGGTCATCTTCTTGGTCTCAGTATTTTGTCATCTTCTGTCTCTTAATAAGATGCACTTAGGCACACAGACTGAACTCACAAAACTGTAATTGAAAATACTTTATCACTGATTTGAGGGCCCATTTATGTTTGGTGTGTGTGTTCATGCAGATGTGTCTTCACTCTTGCAGCTGCTTGGACACAGATACTTTTCCTGTATATAGTATGTAGATTTTGACCCATAAAATCTCAAACTGATTAAAAATCTACAGCAAGATGCTCAGTGAAGATTCTCCTTTCATTACTTCAGCTGTTTATCTGGGCTCATTCTTGATGATGTTGACTCTTCTTATCCACTACGTTTCTCATACTTTCAACAAAAAACTCCAGGTTTATCATATGTCTGGATTTTTTGTATACTTTTTCATTTCAGTATGTTCAGAAACAGAATTTTCAAGGACATAAGGGAGGGCTGTCAAAAGACTGTCAATCTCAATATTGGCATTGTTTTTGGATAGAAAGATCTGAGACAGGGTCAGCACTTCAGTTTCTCTCCTCTACTGGGCAAATGAGAGACAATTAGGCAGCAAGCACCCAAAGGATGTCATCATTAGAACTTTATTCAGAGAATTGTGTGAACAAGAAAGTGTTGTTTTTTTCTTTTAAAAAAGAAAAATCTGAAACCTTTAATGAAAATTAGTTTCTGAACGGAAAGTGTGGAAGGATAATTACATTTTAAAGATTTGTTTCCCATAAAATATATTTGTGGTTTGTCTCATATTTGGCATATTGATGATAATTTTACCTCATAAATTTCAATTGAGACATACTGCTCTTCTAAGATTTTCATCCAGTGTAAAAAATGAATATTCTGAGTGTTCATGGATGAAATATGTGCAGCCTGACACATGTTAACTGTGTGATAACCAAGCTTATAGCATTCTGATTTATTCTTTTCTTTTTTCTTCCATATTTAGAGGATACAGAGATAATGTGCACCAAGGTGACACAGACATTTCTATAGCATCCAAAGACATTTCTAACAGTATTATCTATCCTTACATGCAGACTATATTAAGTTGCTCCAAATAAATCCATGTTTGTGGGCCCAAATGTGCTGCCGCCCACTCATTAGACACAAAATAATGAAACAGGTGAAAATAAGAGGGTGATCTTCTGATCTTGGCTATACACGGTTACAGAGCTGGAGTAGACAGAGAGTAATTCCACCCATTACCAGAAACGTGCCCGATACATCTTGACTCTTAATGCTGTGCTGATTTAAAACTTTTAATGAAAAAGTTTGTCTAGGTGTAAGTAGTAGTGTGTTTACCTGAGAGTTTAAAGGATATAGTGTAAGCTGAATGTTTTTTAGAAGAGAACATCATGCTTTGCAGTGGTAAGCATATCATGGATGTCCTCTTTTGCATCTGCATTGTGGAAGATATTTGCATGAGTTTTCACCAATAAGCCCTTGGTGAAGCGATTCACAAAACCATGTTTAGCAAATCTGTGTGACAGATTACAAGGGAAGATCTCCGTTGTGCTGCGGGTTGAACTGGATATAATGCTAATACAGATTTTTGAATAAACTGATCTGATTTGGCTCGGTCTGTGAACATCGGGGATATGACTGCATTCATCATCTGCTGACCCTAATGAGCTTGTACAGATAAAGATCAACAAAGCTCCTGTCATTGCTAATTCACTTTTATGCCATAGAGTCCAACTCTGTTGTGGATTATAAAAACATAATCTCGTTAAATGACGAGGGTAATGATACAATTGCAGCGAGTCAACATTTAAAAATCCTTATCAATTCGATATTGTTTGTGACCCCAGTGAGATGTCGGCAGACTCCATATTCAGTTCAGTGCTCAGTTTGATTCAGTTAATTTTTAGTTGGTGAATAAATTGAAACAGTAAAAAGTCTGATATGCTGGATAAATGATTATGTCAGGGAAAAATAGCAGTTAAAAGTGGGAACCATGTCAAGTCTCAAAAGACAGCAGTCACAGATTCCTGACATGTGCCAAGATCAGTTCAAACCTCCCTGAGCGGCTTGGAGGAGCTGCCATTGTGCTGCCACTGTCGATCAAGTTTCAGTGTCACAATCCCAGAAAGAGAAGTGATTTCCTGTCCCCGAGCTGTAGAAGTCGCTCCGTTTGGTTTGCCAAGTCATCTGTCAGACGGAGCATCTATAGGCAGATGGCTTAGTGACCAAGTGATGCCCGTTACCCCACCCATCGCCTCCAATCACACCCTTATGCCAGGGTTGGTAACCATCTGCTTCCTGTTGCCCCAACTTGTATACCTCCTAAGGTGTTTGGAAAACATATTTTCCTTAAAGCAAGCTTGATTTACTTGATTTTTTTATTTTATTTTCCCCAGAAACAAATTGATGCATTCAGTTTTTTAGTGGCTAATGGATGCCTCAGTGAATCATCAGTTAGACTTAAAACTCAAAGTCCAATCAGAGTATTTAGGTAATGAAATCCTCATGACATGACTTCCCTCTTTTCTTAGAGGAAATCACAGAAATGCTGACTAACCCTCACATGACACTACTGTAAGCACGTCTAAATGTTGGAAATGGAGTATGTTGAGTTTATTTCATCAGGTCAGTGGAGATGGGGGCGTAGCTTTAGAGTTTGACTGAGACTTGAAAGATTTTGCTGTCATCTTTGACTGCATTGCAGAAGGAAGCCTGGATGTTTTTGCCAGCCGAGTCATTCAACTGCTGTCTGTCACTGCTTGGCAACGAGCGCGTTTCCAGCTCATTCCTCCAAGGTCACTCTGTTCCATCCTTTAATTGAGTTGTGTGGAGCTGAATTGAGTTGGATTCTACTCTGACAAGTCTCATTGTCAATTTTTTCTTTCTTTTTTTTTTCACATGTCCTTGCTAAAACATTTTTTTTTCTATTTGTGAGCCTAGAAAGACGAATCCAAGGCATTTTCATTCAAACAGTGTTGACTTTTGCTCAGAGAAAAAAACTTTGTTTTAAAGAAACAAACAGATGCATTTGTAATGAACAAAAATGCAATGGTTTATTTCTTCAAAGAAAGTTATTTTCCAGGTTTTTTTAAAGGAAAACAAAAGAAAGGAAAAAATCCTGACTGAATATGTCAAAACTTGAGGCTTTATACATTGACAGCATCATGCATATTATTCATGAGATCATTTCCAGTCAGAAGCTTTTACTAAAGACAAAGCCCAGTCGGCTCCCATCCAGCTTCTTCTTTGATTTGGCTCAGTTCTGCATCGTCATCCTCCTTTAATTAACCCTGTGCAACCCGCTGCTGATGACATGTCTGATTGCCTCTCCAAGGACCGCCAGCTCCATCCTGGTGGGGAAGGGAGGCAAAGAGCAGGGAGGGAAGCTGGCAGTCGCAGTAGGTAGAAGTGAAAGACTGAGAGCCTCCTTTATTCCTTTTTCTTTCTTGTTCCCTCTTCCACTGTTGACATTTAGTCGAGCTACCGCTTCTCTGCCAGATGCAGCTTTGCCTCTTGTGGTAGTTTAGATACAGGAAACAAAAAGCCAGATCTAAGCAAGAGACTTTTGAGACAAGACGACAGACAGCAGCCCTCCCATCAGAGGTGAGTTGACAGCAATACTATAAGGCTTAGAACCTGTAGAAAACATGCTTGTTTGAGTGTTTGGTTTGTTTTGGTGACTTGGCACTTTCTGCTTTCTGTCAGAGGAGAAACGGAGTCCATTGTCAGTTTTGACCCGCTGAGGCAGGAAGTTAGTTACTATGATGTCCTGGTGTTTATAATTGATACTGATCAGAGATATTAAACCTTTGTCCAGACAGATGAATGGTGATTGCTTATTGAAGTTTGATTTCTATGCCTGCATATGAATATTGCAAAGGTTTAAGAGCATTGAGCTGTGTTTTTAATTCCATTTGAGCAGTCATTCTGCTCATATATACAATCATATTTCATTTAATTTTTTTTTAGATAAACTTTACATATTATTCAACAAATTCAATGTCATTGATTGCAGTTTTGTAAAGTAATTCATGGAGTGCATTTTATGTCTTACAGTATAAGCCTCACAAACCTGTCTTCACTCCAGCTTAGAAAAAAAAAGTGGCTGTACACAAATCCCAACTAAAATGTGAAGGAGGATGAGGAAAAGTTAAACAAGATTCAATGGATGGATGGAACTTGCCAAATTTTTATCTCTAAATACCGCCAAAATCTATTTCTCCCCTAGTTTTGTTACGTAAGAGCTCCTCTGAGGAAGTATTTCTTTCTCCCATGATCCCACTTTAATTCCCTTCAAACCCCCCCTCCTTCCAAATATTTATAAGTCATGCCATCAAAGTCTCATTTATCTCTGGGATCTAATATAATCAGCAGTGTTATCCTTTGTTCATGCTGCTAATAGCATTTTCTCTTCTGGGCTGTTGAGAGAACAAGACTCAGTGTATTGAATATTGCATGAGGTCATGTTAGCATGGTTGAGCGGAGCCACAGCAATGCATGTGCAGCTCTTGACGCAGTTGGTGAAAAATCAAGGATTTGCAATAGAATGCAATGAAAATAGGAAGTCAAACTTGAGCTTGTGGGTGTTTTAGGTTCAAAACCGTCTTAACTGAAGTCTCCATGGGTTTGGTAAGAGCTTTGCTAAAGGCTAAACGACATCTCATTTAGAAGAGGAGATGCTTTTTTGTTTCTTGCAAACAGATTTCTACGACTGCGATCAGGGTTTTGCATGAAGGTAAAATTTTACAACACAGATTATCATTCAATTCCATAAGAGTGTCAAAGCTTCTTACGTCTGCTTGTCAAAATAGCTGAATATTTTAAGAAAACTAGTGCATTTTTAGACTTTTTGCCCATTACGGTGTCTCGATTACGAAATCCTGAAACATTCTGCTCTCTGCATTGTTGCTCATTGTTTATTTAAGAAGTTATGACACAAAAGTACAACCCGCCTGCCCCCACTGTAGGGTTGTTGAGTTTGCCTGTGCCATTTTTAAGCACCACCCTGCCCCCCTCCCTCCTCCCATAAGAGAGGTGGTGGCGTGCATGTGAAAGCGTGCAGGTCTGAGAGGGAGGAGCTTAGGTTAGCCACAGTTCTGTCAGATCTATCAGAGCTGATCCAGGAAGTCACTCTGATGAAATATTCATCAGGCCATTTGTTACAGTCAGGAGGGTCTCTCCATGGGACCAGCGCAGTTCAATTATTTGTGGATTTGTTTGCATCATCAGCCCTTAATCCTGGGAAATTTTAGAAACTCGGTTCTGTTTTGCTGCAATCTATTGCTTCAAATTCTCACATTTATCTGTTAGAGCTCGATGTGGCTCCACTGAAACAGCCATAGGGCACTGATGGTGCATTAATAACTTTGCTCCAATACTGTTCTGTATATGAGGACTCATATCAATATCAGATCAATAACAATAACTCTCCAATTATCTAACTCTGTGCTTTAAAAACTAATCTACTGACACTTTCATGGTGCTCCCTTTACTCAAAATATTTAAGTATAAATCAAAATATTCCTATATATTATATATATAATATATAACTAAATATCAAAATATTCCTATATATTAATAGTAAGTTATGATCTTCATTTATTGTACACTGGATAGTTCTTAATTTGATTTAACACATTTTTATATGTTAAACTTTAAGAGCTTTTGTCTTTCATTATCCAAAGTTTTTGTCTTTAGTTCTTTTTAACTAGTCCTCTGTTTTCTTTATGTCCGACCGACCTGTCAGCATTTTCTGAAAAGTAGGTAAAAGTCAAACTGCCAGATGTGTCGACAGTGATGTTCATTGTCCAAGAATGCTCAAGAAATATTGATAAATGGCTGAAAGTGTTAGCACACCAGTGGTTAAAGCCAATATCAATATTCCATCGTTAAATTTATATACATATGATAATGCAATAACAAAACACTTTTGATACTGTATATTAAACACCTGGATGAGACATATTTTTTTTAATAATCAAAATTGATCCAACAAGTTTAGCATCTTCCTTTTGTCTAAATCTTCCTTTGTCTGAAAATTGTTTTTTGTTTTTATTGTCTTTTTGAGCAGATGTCTTTTTTTTCTCATCTGTGAGTTGTGAGTTTGTATGTTTATGTATTTTATTGTATATCAGATGAGTCCCCAGAAAAAAACAATTCCCCTATCATCCGTTTGCTAGATAATCACTTCTAAACAAGTGATACCAGAATATTACTGCAAGAAGCATTTAGTGGGATTTCTTAAGTGAATTAGCAAAATAAACAACACAATTGTTTCTATAAACTTACCCTTCCTTAAATTCATAAGCAAGATTTATAAAATTGGACCAGAGGGTGGGGTGAAAG
>JAVQJG010285667.1:0-19856 GCA_036024015.1 Craterocephalus amniculus | reverse complement strand
CAGTTGTCATGAAGGTAAACCTGACATTTTAATCCTAAAATGGTTTTTTGTACCAGGCTGTAAACATGTTTAATTCTGCTGTAAAGTTGGCGTTTTTAACATGGGAGCCAATGGGACCTTACTCTATTTTGGAGCCAGCCCCTAGCGGATGAGGAGGAAATTGCAATTTTTTGCACTTCCGCATGTGTATCACTTTTCCTGGCGGGAGGTTGCCGCTTGGGGATGACCGATGCATGTTGCATTTTTCTATGCGATTTATGAAGCGTCCATCCATCCATCTATTTTCTGCCGCTTATCCGGGGTCGGGTCACGCTGGAAACAGCCTGAGCAGAGAAGCCCAGACTTCCCTCTCCCCGGCCACATCAGCCAGCTCATCCGGGGGGATCCCGAGGCGCTCCCAGGCCAGCCGAGAGACATAATCCCTCCAGCGGGTCCTGGGCCTAGGGCCTTGCATCGAAATATGAAGCGTTTAATGGAAAAGTTATTTCCCTTCTTTGTTGTCCTTCCATCATATAAATAAAGGCACATTTGGCAGGCAAAAGCTTTAAGTTTAATATTTACTTTGATGAATTTAATATGTTTTTGGAAAGAATAGGTCATATCACCCAGTCCTATTTTTTACTTTCATGAACATCTGTAGGTCCTACAGTTTTTTTTTTACTGTATCAGCTTTGTGTGTGGCATATTTTCCTCCATGCCTTGTTGAATCAAATATATTTTTTCTTCTTAAAACAAACAAAAAAAAAAAAAGTTTCATAGTGTAGAAAAAACTCAGTCTCCTACATATTATTTCTCACAAACTGCCTGCGTTATAAGTGACTGTACAGCTGGAGACAGCACGTCAGATCTGCCAAGGAATGAACATGCTTAATGATCAGGCATTGTGTATTTTCATCTAAATTTCATTGGTGTAATAATAATCATAATTAAAATAAATTTTCTGCCTATTTTTTCTCTTTCAGACTCATGGTTTCAGGCTCAGCAGCGCTGCCTCTTCCCACCCTGCAGCGCTGGGAGGAAATTACAGGACATACACTACTGGAACGCTACGGCATGACTGAAATAGGCATGGCGCTGTCCAACCCTCTCAAGGGATCCCGGATCCCAGGTACTTTGATTTGACTCCACCTATGAAATTTACAAAATAAGGTCCCTCTCAAACCAACTATGATCCAGTTTGTTTAAAATACTTCACACTGATGGATGATGATGTCACTGAATCCTAAGAGACCAGAGATGTGGATCAATGACAGGAAATTAAACCAAAAAACATTTAATAACAAATCAAACCAGGCGCTGAATTTTTCCCCTGCCTTTATCAGGTGAGAACACCAGTAAACGTGCAGGTATACTGTGAATCCATCACAGCCAGATGACCAAGAATGTGTCAGTGGTTTATTGACAGATAGTGAAATGAGGCTTTCAGATTCTCACATGACACTTTCATTAGTATGTTTATTCAATCAGATCAACAGATGTTAAAATTTTGGTTCGGAAGTAACTCTATCTGATGATTTAAGAAACTGAAGATACTCTAAGTAAATACAGGAGTTGTTTTCTGTCACTATTCGGGTGAGAAAAGGTGGTGAAAAGAACAAAAATGTCACCAGCATTTTCTCTTGTCTGTTGTAGCTGTGCAGTAATTCCATTTAAATTTCAGAAAACACAAAATCGCATATTCCGAATTTAACATAGGTGGTTTGAAATGAAACTATATCAGAAGCAAAGATTTTTGTTTTTGTTATTTTCCAGAGATTAAGTTTCTTGGGGAGCAGCTGCTAATAGCACAGCTCATTAAGTGTGGTTCTGCTAATTTGAAGAAATGTGCCTGTTTTATGGAAGCTGGGCTAGGATTGACAAAAAATGTACAAAAGTTTGGGGAGCTAATTGTTCCTTCAACATGAAATAACTGAACACATTATCGGACCTTAGTTTTCCTCGGACCTTAGTTTTCCTCGTGAAAGACTTGAGCAGGAGACATCACTGCATTTTGTTGTTTTTTGTTTAATCCACAAATGAAATCTTCTCTCTGTGTGTTTACTCCTTCAAACAGTGAAAATGAAATGCTTTCTTGTCAAATTTGCTCTGCTCTTAGATAAGAGCAGAGCAAACTTCCTGGAGTAATGGACTAAAGTGCCTTTGGTGTCAACCTTTCCAAAATGATGCCAGCTAGTTAACCTTCCACTTTTTGTCCTTCCTTATAAACAAGTAACACAGGCCACATAAGGAGGAGAGGAAGTGATTGTACACCTGAAAAACATCACGGTTGGGCATCAAAACTCATAATAAATACATTTTACAAAATAAATCTTTGCTTCCATTCGCTACTGTCATGTTACCAGCATGGGAAGCCATTCACATTCAAAAGTGAGAGTAAGAATGGACTGAATCAACTGTTATACTGTTGTGTATATATATATATAATATATATATAAATAAATAAATAATAATAATATTGTAATACTGTAATGATAAAAATAATAATAATTATTATTATTATTATATCACTAATAATAATAATAATAAGAAGAATAAATATAGACTTTAAAAAATCTAACTAAATACATACATCTACTTAACCACTTAGAATGACAGAGCACCAATTAAGGGAGACAGCTCATGAATGACAGTCATGACAGTGTGATAGAAACATGTTAACTTTGCTGTTTTAGTGTTTTTATTGTGTGGCGGTTACACTTGGACTTTAGTTTGTGTTCATCTGAATTTTTTTAATGTGTGTTTTGTGTATCTGTAACCACATTGATCCCATGGTGTAAATATTTGCCAGGTTTTATCCTGAAACGTTCGCTATATGTTGTACGGTGGTTCGTCCATTTCATGCCAGATTTGGTGTCTGCTTTAGATGTCGTTCTTGACTCTGAATTTTTTAAAAGTTGCACCTCCCTCACCTGTTTGATTGAGCACGTCTGCTTTGCATGTTGTATTTATCGTTGGCAGTTTTCTCTGTTGTCATGTCAGGCAAAAAACCCCACGATCCCAACGTCACCTCCCTCACACGCAGAAACAAAGGCACTGTCTGGAAATGAGGTCAGACTTGTGCTGTTTACTTTTGTCTCCTGTGTTCTCCTGTCATCCATTCCCCTCTCTCCCTCCTCAACATCTCCATCCCCAGTCATCACTTTCTTGTACAGGTAAAGATAATTAGCTTGCAAGTGGATTGGGTAATCCTCAGTTTGTTCCTTGTTGGGTTTTTCTTTTGTTTGTTTGTCAGGGAATGTTTGGCAAAAAACCAAGCAGGCTGTGTTTGATCCCTCTCTGGTGATTATTAGGAATGGCTTCAAGACATCTTTGGTTCTACTGATGTTTTTTTTCTGCAGCACTTATAAAAGACATGTATGTGTGCTTGTGCCTGTTTGAGTCAGTGTGTTCCCGACTTGTCTTTAAGTAGGTTAAAATGGATCAATAACAACCGCAGGAAGCACTCTCAGAAGAGCAGTGTGGTGGAGTTTCCCTCCACTCACCCCTCATACACACCTGTTTTCTTTTCTTTCTACCCTACCAGCAGAACACAACTTACCACACTATATTGACAGAGAGTTTATTAAGGAATCTTAACATATTTAGAGCATCTAACTGGCCTAAATTTTAACATATTAATGGTAGTGTGGCTTTCTAGGTCATGTAGTCCTTCCTGAAATGTAAACATGTGAGATTAGTTCATGCTGTTTCTTTTCAATTTCCATATGATTTCATTGTGCTCCATGTCCCAGCCTTTTGTGATGATCATTTTTTGCCCTACTTATACATTTCAGCCACTTTTTTTCATCTTTTCAGAAACCAGAGACAATTAAAAATATTCTGTCTGTACCGTCCATATCCTCACAGAGATTTTTCCCATCCAGCGTGTTCCAGTTAGGACCTGCCTGGACCAGTCAAAGTGGTGCTTGATCTCATGGAGAACAGAACTGCACGAGCCCGGCAAACTTCTTACGTTACTGACATAATAAAAGAAAAAAAGGGTGATCGAGGATGGTGAAGAGAGACAGGGTCCAGGAGTTGAAGTGTAAATGGATTTTAGAGACTTTTGTCATTGAGGGACACTGGCTGCTTGCATTTGTGCAGAGCATTTTTTTGCTCAGCGAAGTGAAGAACTCCATCTGAAGGAATTACCTTTTCTGTAATCATATGTGCAACATGTTTGCTGTAAAACATACAGATTTTTAGGCTCTGTGTTATCAGTTAGGTTGTGACTTTTGTTGGATAAATGGCACATTAAAAGCAGCACTATTAGGCAGAGGACAGTGAAATTATTACCCACTGTTGGTTTTTATGACATGGCGATTCAGTTGCACTTAAAGCGATGTGGCTATGCTGTTAGCTTCTTTACAGCCTTTCTGCTCATCTGACAACCTGATTTCATTTCCCATTAGACATTGCAACGTTACAGTATTTGTAGTTTTCAGCATTACACTCTGCAGCTGTCACATTTAGAGAATGTGATCATGATCCACAGCTCCTCTACTTTCTAATTTTGCAACAATCTCACACATTAAGAAGGGTACAACTGGAGTGATTGAAGTGTCTCAGAACAGCCAATTAAATGACAATTAGTGTCATCATGTCAGTCTTTCTAAATGAGGGACACTTTACTGTAGGTGAGCCACATTTATAAGCATCACACTAGGAAAGAGCAAGTTTACATAATGTACTGGTAGTGTGTCCTCAGTGGGCTGTAATTAAAAAATCTAACCCTTGAGGACAGCATTAACCTCCTCACACTGTGTGCTGCAGTGCAGGGAGCAGTTTTCATCAAAACTTGGCCAGATTGGGCTTGCCTGACCTTATGACTCAGATTTGTAAGTGACCCTGGTGGTCCATTTAAAAGTAGTCTGGTTATTTTTGAGGTCAGTTGGTTCTTTTATTGAGCCATTCAACTCCAGCCCCCCCAATCAGGACTTGAATTGATCAGATCAATATGAAGTGAGATACTTGTTCTTTATTCAGGACCTGACCTGCTCTTCATTTGGAGGGCAGTAGTCTGTGAAATGGCAGAGCAGCTTCAAGGCAGCGACACACACGCCAACCTGCACACATGCATGTGGAAAGCCGCTGTGACCCTTTATTGTGTGTATGTGCATCTTCTGTGCACTCTTTGCTGTAATTACTCAACTCAGGTTTCCCACGCTAAGATGGAAACTGCAGGTGAAATACAGTTTTTACAAATTTTGATTTTTCTCAAACATTACTGAAGCGAACAGTTGTGAGCTTTGCATTTTGACATTAAGTTCTTCTGGAAATGGTTAATCTGTCAGCTCACGCTATTGTGCAGCTTTGCTTCACTGAAAAAGCCTGGCAAGCGCTCAGTAGTAGTTAAGACTAAAAGACTGACTTGTAATCTAGGTTAAGTTACTGATTTTATCAGGAGCCACATGGCACAAAACCAGAAAAAATGCCCATTCAGTTCAGTTTTATTATTTGACATTTGCTTGATGTTGATGGGGGGGCTGCATCAGATGTTGCCCAGAAATCCCTCTTACTGTCCAAGTAAGCTGGCCTGTGTTGACTGAGACAAATTGCTTTTAGGTTTAGGTTTTTTACAGGCTCAGCAAAGCATTTAGGCATTGGTTATGCCCTGCAGATGGAGGTTAATGCTGTCTTGGAGGAGAAGACTCTACACTCTTTGAGAAATGCCTAAATCAAGGTCGTAAATAGTCATTTCATTGATTAGAAGTGTATAACTTTTGTGAAATGACCAAACAGCAAATTTAATTTAATTCTGTTTTAAGAAATAATGCTCCGTTTGCTTTGTTTGTGTTTAAATGTTGGCAGGAGCTGTAGGAT
The DNA here is from genome assembly GCA_036024015.1 of Craterocephalus amniculus. NCBI lineage: Eukaryota > Metazoa > Chordata > Actinopteri > Atheriniformes > Atherinidae > Craterocephalus > Craterocephalus amniculus. The sequence continues at coordinate 14,054 of JAVQJG010285667.1, read as the reverse complement.
TGCCCCTTCCAGGGGTGGAGGTCCGGATTGTCATGAATAACACCACGAACACCACGATTGTGGAAGGCACTCACAAAGAGACTCAGGTAATCAATAAATGAGTTGTTGATATAATAAGGCAATTTATCCACAGGTAGTTGATGTAAAATAGAAATATTTTACTTGTACGAACTGTAATTTAGTGGGATACATTATTTACTCGAAAAAGGGAAATTGTTTGTGTGAGATGTGTTTTCATGTCAGGAAATACTTCAGAGTTTCATCTATTAAACAGCATTAATGACAATGTTATGCTGACTGCAGAGAACCTCGCCTCCCTAAAAAAAGTCCAAATCTGTCTTGTCAGATTGGCAGTTCAAGTTTGACCAGTTTTCTTGTAGAGTAACTAAAAAAATTGGATCCTATATTAGCTGACGTTTGACTTCAGAAGCAAAGGGGGAATTTTAATTGTGTTTTATCTGTATGAAGCAGTTAGTTGAAGCTAAAAGGCATCTTTCTCTTTATACTGTATGTCAAGAATTAGTGTCACCTAATTTAAATTGGAATTCTGATGTAATGAGTTTTTACTGAGGAAGGTGCTAATTCTCAGTGTGTTGATTCCACATGAAAATACAGATGTTTCTTTTTTCAGACAGAATCATCTCAGAATATGGTCTCTGCTTTTTTTTTTGCCTGACATCAGGCTGTGTGTAATGTGTGTGTTAACGCAGCAAACTGCTTTGCTGAAATATAAAGCTCCTGTTGCATGAAGTAATCAGAGTAAACATTTTTAAAAGCTCCCTTTGTAAGTTTGTAAAAAACACCTTTTACCATTTTCCCTTTTTTCTGCTTTGCATTAATGTCAGTAAAGATGACAGTTCTTCAACAATATTTAGCACTTTTGTTTTCGGGCATAAGCTTAGGCTTTGGGGGGTCTGAATCGCAGACAGGCAACACGCAGTCGCCGCGCTGATAAAAAAGCAAGCAGTGTATTTAAATGTATGCTGACACACAGCTTGAAAACACTTGAAACTAGCATGACAGTGATGTTAGCCCCACCCATGGCGCTGCTTAGCTATGCTCTCCCACAGTCTTTGTTGCACTGATTGAGTTTTCTCTTCATCTTTTAGCTGTCAGCCTGCCTGAAAAATCAGCTCATATATAAGTAGTTCAGCTTTCTGCCGGTCGGTTTTAACTGAACTCTAAATTACACCACAGGTACGTCCCGGCCTTGAGGGTAAAGAAGGGGAGCTTCTGGTTCGAGGTCCATCGGTTTTTAAGGAGTACTGGAACAAACCCCACGAGACCAAAGAGTCCTTCACTGATGATTGCTGGTTCAAAACAGGTAGACCTTTCTACTTCTCCTCTTTGAGTCCTGGCTCACGCCTCAGCGGTGTACACGCACACACACGCACACTCACACACTTGCTGGAAAGCGACTAAGTTCTATTAATAATTGACGCTACATGATTGGCGCTGTCAGAGCAATTTACAGGAGGAGAGAAGATGTCAGAGGAATTTTCTCAGCTGAGTTACAAACTGTACTTTCAGGAAATGTTTTTAAACACTTAAAAGCCAGAAGTGAAGTCCTGGTGGGAAACACACACACATGTACACACAATGAGTGTGTGTGTGTATTGTGTACACACATTTTGGTGGACTATGAGGGAGTGATAAATGGACTCTGTGTGTTTTTGGTGCTGCAGGGCATTTTTCCTCCTAAGTGGTTGTGACTGCTCTGGGTCTTGAGGAACCAGATAGTGCTCTCTTCCCCCTCCACCCTCTTTTTCTTTGGTGTGTACGTGTGGTTGCACAGAAGGAAGCTGTCATTAGAGGCTTTCACTCCCTGCAGCCTAGCACTTCTCTCTTAGAATCCCCCCCACCACCACCTTTAGAGGAACCACGCTTTCCTGCAAAACCACTTGGAAACAGGCATTAAGTTGGAAATAAGAGCCAGAAAACCAAAGAGTGAGGAAGCATTGAGCCTGGAGATGTGGTGCCGGAGGAGATGGAAAGCTTTGAGGGTGGAGTCAGACAAGGTTGGGATGGGGGGGCTGGAGCGAGGTGTAACGTAGCGGGTCCAGCACGGAAGGATCCAAAGATGAGGCGCAAAGCAAGGCAGGGCAGAGTGTTTTTAATTGGCTTTGCAGGCTGAATGGACAGAGATCCAGAGCACAGCACGTTGCTGTCACACTCCATTACAGCCTCTGGCCACATAATGAGAGCCCGCGCAATCAGCTCCCCACAGACCGCTCCCTCCAGCCACACACACACATAGACTCATATACACTCTGTGAACTACTATGTAGGAAGCTATCAAACATGTTCCCTACCCACCCTGCTGCCAGCTTCAACACACACACACCTACTTAGGATGCAAAGTGGGAGGAGTCTCTGTTCTTTCCTTTTTTATTTTTGGGATTCAGGGATCCCGCAGTGATAAACCTGATAAATTCACTTCTCAACTCTTTTCATTTGGGTCAAACGTTAGCGACTGAGTTTCAAATCAGACTTTTGATTAAATTCTCACTCTGCACAACCAGCTTACACCACTGATTTTAACAGTGATATTGCCCTCTTCATTGGCACCACTTGATACAAAAATTAATATGAAATATGATAATCTTCATTACATAATGCGATTTGTCCGCACTGGCTGATTCTGCAGATTTGTCTGAAAATGATGGGGACAGAGAACTTTCTAGGTCTCTTATTAGCCTTGTTCCACCAGGCTTGACTGGGTTTTTAGGGTTTTATTATCTGGTAGCAGGTACTTTGTTAGCACTTCCTCGGCCGAGTTTCCAAGCAAGTTGAATCAAGCCACAGATTGCAGGCTACTGATAAGTCAAGGACTGACGTTAATGAACCAAACTTTCCTGTAGGTTTCCAAAGTTACATATCGCCACCTCCAGCCTTCTCTGGCAAAAAGCCATAAACCAGCAGCAGCAGGTATACCATCGCCTCAATGTCTTACATTGTTGTGTGTCATGTACAAATGACATCATGAGTAGGGTGATGTGTGGCATTGTGAGCGTGTGGACAAGTAGAAATGTGTTCACATTCAAGGCTACTGCAAAATAATGAAGAGGCCTACTTTGACATATCTTAACCTTTTTGACGTATTTTACAGAATTTATATTTTCTACATGTAACATCGTTTTTTTTTATTTTGGCCAAAAAATTGAATCACGTTTAGGGCTAAATGTGTGGAAAAAAAACTGTGGCATTCAGTTATTGTGTTGAATCTTTCAAAACGGGTGTGTACCGAACAGTGAGCGCTGTATCGTCTATATATCGAACAATACAACATTTTTAGGAACTTGTCCTCTTTTTAGGATGAACTAGAACAAATAACTTAGAAGAAGAAGAAAACAGAACTTTTCAGATACTGGTTTGAATATAGATTGTTATTGGTACAATTTGGAGTCAAATATTTTTGTCAGTAACGTTTAACACTACAGTAGAAGGGATTTGTCTTAGAGCAGGGGTGGCCAACCCTGGTCCTCGAGAGCCCCGTTCCTGCATGTTTTCCATTCATCCCTCCTTCAACACACCTGATTCCAATCAAATAGATCCAACAACCAATCACAGTGGCTCATTCATTTGATTCAGGTTTGTTGGAGGTGGGATGGATGGAAAACTTGCAGGAACGGGGCTCTCGAGGACCGAGGTTGCCCACCCCTGTCTTAGCGATACCTGTTTTGCTAGAGAATAAAGTGCCACACACGTTGCACTCACATGCCCTTTTGGTGAGAAATTCTGAGGGGCAATAACTGTTTGACTCTGGAGTCTTTTAAGGTTTCCTAACTTCGCTCTCACAGGCATATCCTTTCTACCTTCACACCTGCTCCCTGCTTCACACTGCACCTTTCTCTGTAACACCCGGTCTTGGTGGCAGTATATCTTTGACTTGCGAACTTTTGCTTGATCTCTCTTCACCTTCACATGAAGCTTTACGTGTTGTCACTTTTTCTACATCCTCTTTATCCAGAGGATGGATGTGCATTGCTTTTAAGTGTGTGACTGAAACTTTTTATAGCTGTCAAAATAAATAAATTAAAGAAAAGATATTTATTTTCACTGTCCTTCAGTGGGAAATACATTTGAGGCATGTAAAATGTCTGTTGAGTCCCAACACCACACCGAAGAGACTTTATTTGTTGCTCATAGCGTCTTGTTTATTTTCCAAGCTCATTTTTGTTTAAGTAATCACGATGAAAAACATTTAGATAATGCTGCCAGGTGGCTTAAAAAAAGAACCCTAGTACGAACGGTTGATAAATGAGGCCCCTGGTGGGTATCCTACAGAAACAGAGTGCATTAAGTAGTTAGTTAAGTGTTTTGACAAAGACCCAAAACCAACATGTTACAGGGGTTATTTTAAGGATTATTTCTATAAAATGGTGTTTTTGTAGGTCACCATGCTTCATGGTATATTTTTTTGTATATTTTTTTTTGTATTTTTTTATGTTCTTATTTGTCAACTCACTTTTTACTTCTCGTCTTCATTTTTCTTTTCCCCTTCACTCGAATGTCAAATCAGCATGCACAAATCAGAAATGCATTATACAAGGATCAAAATGACTTTGTTCCAGGACGGATGTTATTCCTACATCAGATCAATACAGAAAAGAGTAAAACTGTTAGATCTTGTTGGATGAGCGACAAAATTGTTTTTAAAATGATGGGAAATAAAAACAGCTACAAAACATTTTGTGGATACGGATGTCAGCACTCTGACACAAGTGGAAGATGAGGCCAGACAAGCAAATGGAGCTAGTGTGGAACCTGACAGGTAAACAGGAAAAAGAGGTGGAGGAGACACGCGAAGAAAAGCAAGGACGGACTGTGAGATGGTTTCGATCAATAAGTTCTGAGCTGGTCAGAGGTGTCTCCTCTTGAATCAGCGTGTGCAGGTGTAGCTGATTGGCAGCTCTATGGGGAAGCTGTCACCCCAGTGCTCTACTTCCACCCATCTTCACAAACATGTCCGAGACCATTGATCCCCTTTCGCTTTTTTCACTCTCTCATTGTGCTCTGTAGAGGAGTCTGTCCAAATCTTTAAATGTGGGTTCAACTGGACTATTTTCAGTTTGTTTGTTTGTTTGTTTTTTTTATAAAACTCAAGAACCAAAACTTTATGCTGAGTTTGATGTGCAGTGGACACGTTAATACAGCAGGCTGGGGGCAGCAGAGGTAAAAATGAATTAGAATTTGGTTTTAACCCTTCGCAGGTACAGGTCAGTTCTCCTTTCAGGAACGGTGCTTACACTCTGAATATTCACTTAGGTTTTAAATTATTATTACACAAATGATCCAAACTGAACAGTGTCAAAGCTGTATGCTCCGTGTTGGTCTGGTGGAGGCTTGAGGCGTGCCTCTTTCAGACCCGATGTGCCCCCATGCAACATTGAAGTACTCCCTTGTGATTGGTCAGTTTGCAATTATTTGTTTGCAAATTTTCCCTGCATGGCCTCTCACTGATTTTTTGCGATAACAATGGTTTTTAGCCAGCCAACAGCGTGCCTTAGCTTTAGCCCGCTTTCCTATGTTACAATAGCTGGTTAGCTCCTCTTAGCTCGTAGCTACAGGCAGCTCAGAGTTTGATGGGTGTCAGTCATCCATCCCCACCCTCTAAGCGCCACCCCTTCGCCCTTTTTTGTATTTTCAGCGAGTGATGAGTCTCGTGACATAGCCAAGATGGTGACAGTGGGAACTTCCCAACGGGCCTCAATTCAGCTCTTCAGAAACCTACGGGTCACGTGACAGAGGGTCTGCCCATTAATATTCTACATTCAGTGACACTGACACACACAAAAGCCATGGACGTATAAATTTAACTTAAGGATCTGTAAGAAGAGAGAGGAGTTCAGAAGGTGGCCCTTTCCAAAATTTGAATTTTAGTGATGAATAAGGGAGATTGATATTAGGCAGCAGCTTTGGGGTTGATTATTAACCAGGCCTTATCCAAAGTCTCATTTAATTAACTGGGAGAGACTCTGGCTCAACGGTAGAAATGTTAACAAGCGGGTTTATCTCTACCATTTTACCCCAGTTTCACACCCTTAATGACTTATTCCTACTGAACCTATTAATCTCAGCTATTTGAACTCTGTTAGAGGTGGAATTAGAAGTAAATCAGGCAAAATATGCACTTAGTTTCTCAAATCTGCCAAACCTGTTTTAAGAGCATCCTGGAAGGTTGATGCACGTCTTTATGTTTTAGATATTTTAGTGTTAAACTTGCGTGAATGCCTGGATCACACGTGCAGACAGAGGCGTATCCCCAGCTGTAAAGGTGAGCTTCAGGCCTGCAGGGTAAGGACAAACAGACATCTTACATCCTGCAGAGCCATCACTAGTCATTTGTGCCCTGAACTTCCGCTCCCAGCTGTGCTCTTCTCTTCTGTGCCTTCATCCCTCTCTATTCTTCCAATGTCATATTTTACCCCAAGTCACACTGCGTCCTCCTAACTCCAATGTCAGAGGTCCCAGTGGGACGCGTTCAGCATTCAGCCTCCCCCTTGCAGCACTTTGCTCAAATCAGCAGTCCCCAGAACATTAACAGCTGAGATGTCAACACACGGCGGACCTTGTTTTATTAACACCACTTGCAGGTGACTAGTTAAACCCTGTTTCCTGTGAGTCATTTAACTACTATTGGAGTATTGCTGCCCAGTTTTCTTGTTAAATGCATATTTAAAAACCTAGTCTTCCCTGTTTGATGCCTTTCCTCTCTCATTCTGATCTGAAGCAAAGACACAAGCACAAAAAAACCAATTTGGCTTCTGGAGTTGACATATAGCTTGATTGAGATCAGGTTTATTTGATTGAGTATGAAGTCTGTGCATATAAATGGCGGCTGAATTGTTTCCTTGATGAACATGGCAGATCTGAGACCGTCATCAATCCACAAGTTCGGTCTGTTTTCTGCTGTTGGAAATGCAACCCAGCAACGAGCATAATCAGAAACATTAACATAAAGTAATTCAAGCTCCTTTAATTGCATTATATTAAACAAATTAGATCACTCATCCAAGTGCAAAGTGCCTTCTTGTACGATATTAATTACTAAAAAAGTAGCTGTGACAAAAGTTAAGGATGATAAATAATGTCAGTGCTGAGATTTCACTGCTTGGCTGTCTGTTATTTATCCTCATTAACACTTCCATCTAGGCATCAAGGATTTAATGTGGAACATTAATATTCATATATGCTAAGTGTTTACAGCCACGCCAAGAAGAGCCATGACTCACATTTGGACCGCTCTCATCTTTGCTCAGATAAGACTTTAGTTTTCACGGTGATGGAGAGCGCTTGCTTTTAACCTGCAGTGTGAGAGGTGAGCTTGTGCCGAACTTGATGAATGATGGTGACTCCACTTGTCCCTTTATGCACAAGAGTAGAGTCTCCTCATCAAACCCACGGCAAACACTTCACTGATGCTCGTGTAGATGTATGCATAAATACTGCAGGTCTGTCAAACAGCACCTCTAAGATCTGTAGTATTTGATCTATTCACTGACTTTTAAAAAGGTTTTTTTTTTTTGCTTCAGAGTGTGCAGAGGTGGTATGAAGAGGATGACACTTCAGCTTTAGGGCGCTTATTTTAAAGTTAACAAAATGATCACCTTCACAGCAGCCTGACTGGATTGAGTGGTAATAGTTTAAAGTGAAGACAAGAGGGCAAAGAGAGGCTGGAAAAGATGTTATCAACATGTTTACTGTCGCTCTGAGGCACCAGGTTTATTTCATTTATAGCTTTGGAATACCTAAAAGGAATTATATCTGATATTTTTTTAATCTTTCTAAGAAAAATAATTTCTACACGGTATATTATGTGGTAAAAGGTGGAAGTCTGACTTACCCCTTTAAGTCCATAGAAATGAAAGACTCATTGATTGCGCATATGTATGAGTCCAGGACATTTTAGTTAGCGATAGCGGAAGTTAACCTCATTGGCAGAGAGAGTGTCATGCCAAAGCTAAAAATTAGCCGCTATCGCTAACTAAAATGTCCTGGACTCGTTCATATGCTCAATCAATAAGTTATTTAGCTTTATGGACTTCCCCCTTTTACCACATAATATATCGTGTAGAAACCATTTTTCTTAGAAAGATTAAAATAATATCAGTTATGGTTCCTTTAAACACTTTATCAACGTATGTTATAACAGCGGTCATATGATAACTAATAAAAGGAGTATCGGCTAAGAATTCCTCTTGTTTTGTAAACTTGAACCTTAAAAACAACCCAAGCTTATAAACTCGTGTTTCTAATATGCTGTGAAATAATATTGAACTGACTTCTGCTTTGTCAGGTGTAGCCATGGGAACACCTTGACACTGGAATGGCTCAAAAGAGTTTTTCCACACAATTTGGTAAACCTTCAACCACTGAAAAGAAGAGGAATTCATGATGATTTGGCATTGTGTAAGTTAATACGTCAAATAAAATCCTGAAAGGGATGAAGGACATGTGTGCTCTCTTTGGAAGTGAAAAGATTTAAATGGCCTAAACTCTGATTTACAAGTTTTGACTGGTCAGTTTAGATCTGTTAGATATTTAGTCATTCAGTGCTTGTTGCAAATTATAGAAATGCAGTTTACAGTTCTAGTTAGAGAAAGCCCATGGTTATATTCTGGTATTGGGAATAAAGCTGAGCCAGTTACTGGGGCCAGTCCTACAGCTCTATGCAGTACTCGATGTTGGTGGTCAGGGACATTTTAAATTGTCCACATAAACGGCATGAAATGCTTTCAGACAAGACCAATTTTTTAACTCTGGAGGAGAAAGGAAAACTGGAGAGCTTTAGAATAGACCATCAAAGGGTATTTGTGCTGTTTGTATTCACACGATCAGTAAAAACTCTAGAGTGATGCAGTAGCGAACAAGCAGCCGACAGTAGACTCACTCAAGATTAAGGCCAGGCGATATGGACCAATTTTCATATTTCCGATCATTTTTTACTTAATCACGATACAAAATTTCTGAGTTCAAATTTACAGCCTTGAATGCTAATTGCACTTTTATTAAGGATCGGAAGTACATGTACATTATAACATATTTGACTGAAATTAAAGTAGATGTGTATTAAAATAATAACAAATATCTTTCAACAACCATAAGAAAGATACAGTTGTGCAAAATGCTAAAAAATATTTTTTTAATTCAAAACAAGGTAACTTAATATAAATGATGTTCCCTCATTCTATAGCTTGTGTGACAAAGTCTCGATATATTTAAAAAAAACTTTGAATATTGCCCAGCTCTACTCAAAACCGTGTTCGATTTCCTACCTGCTCAGTAAAACTGGAATTTACTGTTGATCCATTTCCCATGGTTCTTTTCATACTGGAAGAGTACCTACTTTGAGTCAGACCCTACATGATGAGCTCTACAAACTTTGGTGATTGTCATTGCAGTACAGAAAATAAAATATTGTTGCCCTCCTCTAATAATTGTAGGAACTATGATAAAGATCTTGAGGTGTGAAACCAACCTTTTAAAGCAATTAATATGTTTCTCACCTTAACACTCCACACTTCTGGCTCATTTTGATGGCACACTGATATTCATTATGCACATTTCTGCAGCCATCATTGCCCTGAAGCATCTTAGGGCTGAGACACAGGGCTTCACGACTTCCTGTTATAGCTCAGAGCTTCATGTGACAGCTGTGTTTTCTTTTAAGACAATGTTTTAGACCTGTCCCACTCCAGCAATATGTCAGCACACTTGCCATTTTGTATGCACATCATGGCCGATGCAGAAAAAAAAGTACATTATTAATGAAACCGCAAAAAAGAAAGACAGAAAGTGAAATAAGTGACAACTTTAGACAAGTTTTTATTTGCTAGAGAGAGTTGCAGGATGCAAGACTGATGCAGCAGTAGCCTTTATCAGGGGACCTGGAAGCTGCCAAAGTTGTGCCACTTTGTGTCACATTACCGCGCAACACCATTTTGACTTTCAGTAGCATTACATGAGCCAAAGCTAGCTGGTTATCTTGTACACTTCCGAAACCACTGCATCCGCACATCAAATGTTGTTGTATTTGACTAATAGTCATCGTTTTCTTTCCTCCACATTTAGTTCAGATCATTTTCTAAACATTTCTTTTTGTAAAAGTTTTTTATATTATACTTTGAAGTGAAAAGAGATTTTAGAGTTACTGTAATGTGATCATGGGCACATTTAAATGTAATTACTAAATGTAATGTTTACAGGAAGTAAAATGTCCCATATGTGTGCTCATAAAGGAAGTAGTACTTACCCAAAACATGTTAAAATGCAAATTTGTATTTAGGTGTATTTTAGCTCAACTCTGTTAACCTTTTTCTTTATCAACACATAAAGCATTGACATTAGCAACATTAGACAGAAATGTTTTTGTATCGTTGCTACGTTCATATTGTTATCACATATCCCATCTTATCCTTTTTTTATTCAATTTTTTTTCTCATGCATTTTGTTTAAGAATCACAGCGTGTTTAGATTGTTGAGTCTATGTGCTGTTTTGGACAGGTGAGGTATAAGCTCAATGAAATATTTAACTTTGGCACCCATGCTTTTAATGATAGCGCTTCATGATTTATGCAAAGCATTTAAAATACCTCATATCTAGTGAAATCATCCATCATATTTTCCAAAGTAACAAAAACGTAACTGTTGATACGGAGCCCTTGCTCTGCTTCCCTGCCAGCTCTGAGTGTGAGTCGAGTGGGTACTCGGGGAGAGAGGCAAACAGTTTATTTGATGGGAAAAGAACTGACAGCTCTGTGCAGCCAAGAGGATATTACCTATCTCTGACTTGCACTAGAAGACTTTGCATTTGTCTTGTTACTGAATATTTGAACGATTTTGCATGCGTTAACTTGTGTAAAACGTGTTTTTGTGTTTTGTGTTGAGCAGAAACTGCAAAACGTCACCACATGGCAATTTTCCAAAGGGATTAGTTACATGATTTAACACGCAGACATCGTACTGTAAAAAGTTCATTTGTTTGCGTATCTGCAAAATTCAGGTGTGTTAACAAAATACCACTGAAAAAAGCAGATACAGAGACAGAAATGTTGCTGTTTATCGCTCTGTGAAGAATTGTAAGTTAATTTCCAAACAACTAGGAATCAGTCATTGTTGGCTGAAAAAGAGTACATACAAGTGGAAAATATTCAGGCACATTTTCTATGCCGTGCTTGAAAACATTGCAAAAAATAGTTGCAAGCCTCAGTTAGCGCGTTAAATGGTAAAGTTAATGAGAATCCATTGAGAAAAAAACTCTAATCTCTTCTCTGAAATAAACATAGCTGCTTTCCATTCAAGGCCATAAAAGAAGGAAAATCATTGGAAATATCTGAAAACAGAATATAACTGTACAGGAGAGTACATGAAGAGCATGACACAATGGAGTAATGAAGATCTACATAGCGAAATCAGTCAATAAAACAACAGAAACAGACATGGAAGATTTAAAAAAAATGACTGCCACTTATTAATATAAAATAACAGGCTGTTAGAGATGAATGGTTTTAAAAAATAGCAACATCACACAGAAAACTGATGCAAGAGGACCGAGATGAGCCTTTAATGCTGATTTAAAATGATCGATTTAATATTCAACAAAAGACATTTATGTGTTTTTTTTAAAGCCATATGATGAATGTTGCATTCGTTGAGTTTACTTCACAACTAGCTGAACTCCTCAAATAGTAGAGAATTCACATTTCTTTATTTCGGGACTGGCTCGCCTCAGAATATTTCAAAAATGTCAATAACTTTGTCGATTTACGTTTTTCATCAAGTACAATAGCAAGAATGAACAAATGAAAGAAAGTTATTCATTTTTGTTTAAAAAGAAAAATCAATCCCTACTCCTCCTGATAAAACGCTCACCTACAAAATGTTGTCTCTCCTGTTGATTAAATGATTATCGGCTTCAAGTGATTCAGTATAGATTTGCTGCAGTTTCATTTAAACTGTAACCGAGGATTCGCTCTGGAGAAGCGACTTGTGCTATTTTCCTGTTTTCTGAAAGACATTAGAAAGTTTTCTCAGTCCTTCATCCTCAATGAAATTCTTGCTCTGTTTTTATTTCTTTATTTTTTTGCCATACTGTGTGCCTTCACTTTCTTTAATGCCTCAGAATGAGATGAAAGCCCAGTGCAATTAGGCTTCTTATCGTTTTAATTAAGAAAGCCATTCGGCCATATCTGCCTCAGACGCCATAACACATAATGGCAGAGTCTCTGATGCCTGAAGCACTGATTGTGTGCAAGTACATACAGTATATGTGTGAGTATGTGTACAAACGTTTGTGCGTCCTAGTAACACAGTTACCAACAATCTCTCCTGCCCTTCTTTCCTCTTTTATCAGTCTGTGTTCTCCAATCTCTATTCCCACTTGTGCGTCTCTCCAAACATGCTGTTCTATCCCTCGTTATTTCCCTCTCTTCAAAGAGACAAGGTCAAAGAGTCCTGTATAAGTACTCCAAACTCCATTCAACTTTGTTGTCGAAATGTTTTTTTTTTCTTCAGCCTTTTGTCAAAGATTGCTTCATTAATGCTGTTTTCTTCCTTTACGCTCAGAATGTTTGCAGCCAGATGGAGGGACTTGATGGTTTTTATCTGTTTCCGTTTGCGAATGCACTCGTAGGACACACAAACAGCTTATCAGTGTGCATGTAAACTGTTATTTACTCACTATCTATTTGCATGAGATGAGAAAGCAACGTGGCTGTAACCAAATTATTCCAGCATTTTTTTCTATCTCTTTTTTTTTTTTACCTCATCCAAAAGAGGAGGCGACTGTAACTACCCTGATAGTAATGTTAACACCCAACTGACTCCTCTTCGCTCGCCCCCTCTCCCTCCATCTTTCCTCTCCTCCCTTGTTACCCCGGCCTATCAGTGCGGAGCAGTGGTCTGTGAAGAAATTCCCAATATCTAAATTTACACACTGTATCAATCTTGTTTAATAGACTGGAAAGCTTATAGCCGCCATGGCAAGCCGGCAGAGAGGGCAGCGGTGATAAATTGTCGGTGTGCAGGCGACAGCCGCCCGTGATGTATAATGAAATATTTATGATTTATCCCAGCTAATAAACTGAAATGAAGTGCATGATGTATGGGAACAGATGGGCCCTCTATTGATGCTGAGGTGGAGGGGGAAGAGGAGACAGGAAGATGGGTGGAGAGAAGGAAGCAGGAGATGTGATAGGAGATATTTGAGAGGAAAACTGAAGGGTAAGGATGAGGCTAAAAGAATAAGAAAAACAGTTTTTGTTGTGTTCAACTCACAATGGAGCAGGTAATCCTGAAAAAGCAGACCAAATTAGATTAAATAGTGGAAGAAAGGAAAAACTAAAGATGGCATTAAAAACAGACCTCCATTAAAATGCAATCTCTCTCCTGTGTGCTTCATCGTGTTGACTCTGCTACACTTATTGACCTCATATTTCAGTGGTAGAATGTTGTGCTTTCTGCGCGTTTGGACCACTTAACATAGATGTAACTTGGGTTCACTGGTGTGAAGCACTTTAGTTCTTCCACATCTCCTTTATAAACAAGAATACTCCAATATGATGCTAAATATAGTCATCAATCTTTATGTTGAGCTGAACAACAATATTAATACTCCCGTTAACTTTGTCAATAAGGTCAGTTAGTGACGATTTACACTCAAACAATACCCGGTTGTAATTCCGTTTTTATAGGGTTATGATAGCCTCCTTGTCTTGCGTTTGTTTCAAGTCTTTGTTTTGTACCTCCTCTTAAATGAATTCATCACATACATGAAATATAAATGATAAATGCAGGCGACCTGTTGAGGTACAGTGGTGTTGTTGCAATTTTTTCTGGATGTCAGACATCTTTGATTAGGTGCCTTGAATATGATCTACAATCCCATACTTCCCTTTTTTTTAGCATGAATACAAGCTACAGTATATGCTGCCTTCTCTGTTGTTGTATTGTTTACGTTATTTCATTCATAGTCTCATTTTTGTGGTATGAGAACCTCAAGCGAAGTAGGTTAAGAAAGCAAGAATGTTGCAAACATCTATGAAACAGTTTAT
>JAVQJG010285664.1:0-11241 GCA_036024015.1 Craterocephalus amniculus | reverse complement strand
TGTTTACAACATTCTTCTTCGTCTGTCGCCTAGTTTCTCGCTCTGGAGCTCCCCCTACAGCTTTGGGGTGCGCACTGCATGGTAAACATACCCAGACTTGCATTGATCCGCTTTAAGCCATTAAGTTAACAATGGTTTGCTGGCTAACAACGATTTTATGTAAGAGGTTTAAATAAAGACAGATTTTTGACAGATTCACACTTATTCAAAGAGAATGTGATGACGTACTGAGGCACCTTAAAACTCTAAGATGCACATTTGATTGTTTTCCTGGCACCAAAAGGTAAACAAATACCCCTTTCACACTGGTCAAAAAAACCGTTTAAACCCGCGTACAATCGGCTTTTGGTGCCGATGTGAAAGGCTCAGCGATCCGCTTCCATCGACTCGACAAGCGACCCGGGTTAAAATCGGCTTCAAATGGCTTGGCTCCGATCAGCATGCGGTGTGAACGCCAGACCCGGGTTGACCCGCTAATTTATGGATGACTTGTGGCGTTACATGTCCACAACATGACATCTTACCAGTTGCTTCTCATGCAAAGGTAACAGACATCTCTGCTTCGAGCATTCAGGAGCCTACATTCTGTGGGAAAATCGGCCGCCACCCGCTGAGTTGTTTGGATGGACTAAAGTGCAAAACAAGAAAGCACATTAACTCCTGTCTGACTTGCTCTACATTATTTACTTTATTTAAACAAAACTTTAACTTAAAAATAGGCTACACAAGTCAGAAAATGGCAACAATTATTGTTAACCTGCCTAGATTTCTGTTGCGCTGGGTAACATTGTTAACGTGAACGCAGCTATTTGCATCACCACACTCACATCTGTGAGCAACGCAGCTGCCAGCAGAGGATCAGACGCGTTTTTTTGGCGATGTGAAAAGAGCCAAATGCCGATTGATCGCGGGTTAACGCAACTTTGAAAAACCCGCGTCGACACGCTAATTTCAGTGTGAAAGTGGCTTTATAGAATATAAATAAACACTGAGTTGCTTTACCAACATAAATGCTTTTATGCCAGCATTAACAGAGTTGTCTCAACACATTATTAATCAAAATTTTCCAGGACTTTTGGTTTATCTACTAGGCTAATGTCTGAGCACCAGCTGCAATATGCTCTGTAGTCCCTAACACATCACACAGATTCAGTCCATCTGTGGTGCAAAAATCCCTAGCAATGTTTGCTAGAAACATAATGAAATGTTTAAGGTTTGACTAGTTTTAGATGGTGAAAATGAGCTCCCCTACTGGCCCTGGAGGTTTGGTTAGCCTAGCTCTGCAGTCATAAATCCTTTTGATTCTCCAAATTTAGTGGCCTTTGCTGCCTACTTCAGGTTAACTGCAACCCAAAAGTCACCTTTAAACTGGAATTTCCTTTTAACCTTTTAACTTTAAACAAATGCCTTTTGTATTCATTTAAGTTAAAAAAAAGTGTAAAAGTGCCATTTACAGAAAATGATCTGGGTTAAAACATCAATTTATCCAACATTTAACAATATGATTAGAATAAGATTTTCTGCTATGCAAGTAGAGTCAATTATCAACCTGGCGACAAAACACAACTTTAAACCAAAGTCAAATTTACACTCAATTTAACATTTTATAAATCCTTCCCACCCCTCTTTTGTTGTTTTGAAATGAACCACATCCCCTTCTTGACTGACAGCTACTGTATTAAACCAAATACATTTTTTATGTGCCACTATTAACCTTGGTTGTATTAAACATAAACAGATTTGCAAATTAGAAGATTAATCAAACTAATTAATCAGAAAAAGTAAATATTTGATATCAGCATACTAACCTTTATGTAACATGAGTAGCAGGTTGTTAAGCTCTGAGAGTTTCCCTTGTTAATTATTGCTAAAATTAGGAAGTTTTAGCAATAATTTAATCATCAGGTGCAAGTTTAAAATGCTTTTTACTTGTTTTTAACCCTCAGGACGGATTAAATCATAGAAAATGTCCAACTCACAATGTACATTAAGCTGGATGGAGGAGTTGGTCATCCCCACCACGTTCTCTGCGATGCAGGTCAGCTGGAAGTAGTTGTCTTCTCGGCTGATGTTGGAGAGAGTCAGGTTGATGGAGTGGATGTTCGGCCAGTAAACATTTGACTATGGAAAGAGAAAGAGAGGAGGAAATAGAGTTCAGATCGATGTTTAGGTGCATGACAGACCTACTGTATCAGACATGCTATTGTACTGCTGGGGTTTAAATCTTTAATCACTTAATTAAAACTAAGGTTAATAATTCATTAGTTAAATTCCTGTTAAAGGAAATGGAATGCAGTGAAGAAGTGCTCACTACCTGTGGGAATTAACCACTCCGCTCTACTCCTATTACTGTACCATGGGTCTAAGTACTGCAGCAAGCATGGAAAGAGCAATGCAATCTGTATTTTGGCACTAACTGATGTTGAGCTCTTCACCTTTAGGTGGCCAAATACAAATCACTCTTCTGTGCCTTCAGCCTGGCTGTCACTCCCAAACGCTTCCCTTTTCCTAATACATTATCTGTATATGTTTCAGCATGAAGCCTGCGGCTGAGGTGACTTTCATCTGTTAAGTCAACGTAAGCATTTAAAGGCACAGATGACAAATGCAACCACACAGCACGTTTTTTTTAATTTTTTTTTAATGTATTTCTGCTGTTGTTATTGCAATAATGTACCTTGGGTGTGTACCAAGGAGCTGGGATAATGGGCTGCCAGTCTCATTGTGGGTTCAACCAGAAAATCTCAGCCAGACAAAAGCAGCTGGCTTTGCCCAAGGGCGAATTGTCATGGTAACCCACGGACTATATGTAAGAAGTGGAGATAGCCACTGTTTGCACTCTGAACCTTTCAGTTGTGCGTTCCCACCTGTCCTCACGCATAATCTGTATTGCCACACAGTGATTTCTCATCACTTTCGGAAGCGCTGGATTTCCCAAACTGCTTATGTAAAATAGGCGTAGCACGATTTT
Source organism: Craterocephalus amniculus (assembly GCA_036024015.1). NCBI lineage: Eukaryota > Metazoa > Chordata > Actinopteri > Atheriniformes > Atherinidae > Craterocephalus > Craterocephalus amniculus. Next base: position 8,270 of record JAVQJG010285664.1, on the reverse strand, counting down.
ACATTTACAATGTACAATGTGGCACAGTTGGTGTCAATTTTCCCCAGTTTGTATATCAGTGCAATTAAACACAAACCATTGTATTTGTTCTCAAATGGTTGAAATCCAAAATGGTTTCCTATCCTTAAGCAAGTACTTCTAACGGCTAAGTTTGCAGTAGAAAAGTAAAGGATGCGGAAAAAAAAACCAAAAGAAAAAAAAGAAGACAGAATGACATTTTCCCAGCAGATTATATAATAACTTTGTCTGATTTTGGAGCTGTGAGTTAAATATTGATGGTAAGGGGGAACTCCATGCACTGAAACCCAAAAAGCTGTCAATCAAGTGTCAGTAAGACGAGTCAGACTGGTGGGCGTTCAGCCCTGCCATCTTGGTCTTTTTGGGACGACAGGTCATCAAACTCACACAGTTTAATTGGTGACAACTGAAAATATGACACACGTATGTAAATTCAACCATTTATAGCTATTACCAGGTGGTTGTATAGTCATGTGTTCATTGTTTCATAAGCTCATAGTCAGCAGCAACAGTTTCGGTAAGTCTTTTTTTTTCCTCAATTATTTTTTTGTTCCACTTATGCTCTTTCAGACCCTCTGAATTTTCATATCCAACCGTGTTTTCTGAAAGTACATTTTATTTCCTTAATATGCAATCTTAATCCAATTGTGCACATAGATGTTGTGTATTTTTCTAAACATTTCAATGAGCAGGAGAGACAATTAGCATATTTGTCACTGTTGAAGAGAATTAGACAGAAAATCAAATATCCAAAATGCCCATGATCCCAACAGCTTCATTTGAAAGTCCCAGTTTAAAGCTAATGGCTGCATCACCGAGGCTGCTCTATGTTTCATATATTCTGTGGGAATTAATTTGGTTTTAACCTGATTACAGTTCCTCTGCATCTGCTGCATCAACAATAAATCCTAAAGTGTATCTTTAGAAGCATCTAGATTTATCATCAAAATATCTTACATTTAACTACTGTAATCAGCCAGTGGGAACTGAGCTCTTAGAAATATGGGTGGCCTGCAGCTCAGTGTTGCGTCTAAATGCATCCTGCTGCTGCTCACCAGAGCTACAATTATAACTTCAGTCAGGAAGAGCCCGGCCAGTCATACAGAAAACATCAGTCACAGTCAACCGCATCCCAAAGACACTACTACAAGACTGAATTTCCTGGGACAGTAGCTGCTCAAGTTACAGCTAAATAGCTTCATTTATATCAGCTAAATGCAAAAATAAGTCTTTTTAAAAAGATGATCATGCATTATACTTCATACCAAAAGGAAAACACAACATGATTTGATGACTAAAACTCCATTTACTTTAATTATCAATTCTAATAATGGATACACTTAAGAGAGAGCTGAACTGAAAGACGGCTATACCCATCTATAATCCTGTACATAATGTTGCTTAATGTCTTAATGAGAAAGCTTTAACCTCAGGATGTAACTCACACAGAGCTCTGAAACACAGTTGCCCATCATCATTAACACTTGTTGCCATGTGACCGAGCTCTTGCAGGTTAGATGTGTCCATCTGGAGCCTCCCAGACACAGCCAGTAAAAAAAAATTCTATGACTATGCAGCAGTGATGAAACATTAGAAACAGCAAGAGTTTAACCCACAAACCTTTTGCCCCAGTGCATGCTGGGATGTTTTAACGCTAATTACACATCTGCAAGCACATAGCACTGGTGATCCGCATTTTCCATATTAGCATATAAGATGACATCATCATTCATTAACTGGATTCTATGGATGAAGATGGCTGGATATGAGCTGATGCTGTTCTAGTTTGAGCTGCAGGACTGAGTTAAGTCACATCTAAAGAAAATCAGGGATCCAAAAGCCTCACCAATATTTTGCTAAGGCACTTAAAGAGATGTTTCAGTTTATTTGAAGTTGTTTTAGTGAAGTACTTAGAAGCACTCATCGTCTGAAAACGGTCATGGCACTCTGAGTTTGGAAAATCAGAGAAGAAATCTGATGGAGGAGTTCAGTTAAGCACTACTTAGGGTGCTGCTGCAGAATAGAAACAACTGGAACCTCAAAAAAACCTTCAGCAGTTTGAGCAAGACTGATGCAGAGTCCATTCTACACATCACCACATCACTGTTTACTCTGTCCCTGTTTTCTCAAGAACATCCATCGTACTACATGTAATTTCTACACAAGTGACATTTTATATGTCAGACTGTGGCACTTAAAAAAAAACTGTTAAGTCAAAAGTGTGATTTAACCCTGGAATAAGACTGTTGACGGATAATTTAGCTGTGTTTTATGATTTGATATGAATGTGTGGTATGACACAATTTCATATCATACGCTGACTCCTGATTCAAATCCAACCCAAATTGTATCATGACAGAATCTGTGATTTTAGCAAACACTGAATCAGATCCATGGAATGGATGGATGGAGAATGCTGTCATATCAGTTGCTAGACAACAGGGGACTAGAGCACTATGGGAAATTTCCGTAGTCTGTCTCACAAACATATGAACGGCTTTGAAGTGCACAGCTCACGGAGGCCACTCTGTAGCCTTCGTAGGCTGCGCACTAAGTGTTGTATTGAGATGAGACAGACATATTGTCTGGGTATTCCTTTAGGTAGCAGTTAGCTTAGCTCCTCATCAGATTTCACTCATCCTTCTCCAATCTGAGAGCGCTCTGACGCACTTCACAGAACTTCTTTAAAAAAAACAAAAGGCACCATTTTTTTGTAATGATACGGTGGATGTCAGTCTCACAGTAAGTATTTGTGTGTGAGTTACTTTTAGCTGCAAGTGTGTGACTGACCAGGTGTGTGTTGATGGAATGCAGGCCGCTGACAGTCCAGTCCACTTCAGGCAGCGGCGATCCAGATCCATTGCAGCTCACCGTCACATTGTCACCCTCCATCGCCAACACACTGCTGTGGCTCACACTGATCTCTGGTAAATCTGAACGTGCACATGTGCAAACACACACACACACAAACAAGAGAGAGTGTGTCATCATATTATTAAATGCCCGTCACTGATGGTGCATATATTTTCACATGAAATCAATTAATTTCTTTTAATAAATATGATAAAATTATCACACAGGAAACTGTTGCACACAAACACACACACACACACACACACACGCACACGCACACACACACACAGACACATGAAATAGATGTCCCTTGGATGAGTCACCGCCAGAAGATAATACCACAAAGCCTATCGTCTCTGTCAGCCTCAACACTCTGCTCATCATATCCGATTCGTCTGATGAACTCTCTTACACCTCCTCCTCTTCCCATCTCAACTCATCTCCTCGATAGTCCCCTTCAACCCTTTTTCCTTTTTTATGCTACTCTCCGCTCTGCTTCCTTTCTTTTCCCCTCTAATTCCTCCTTTTTTTTAAACATCCCATGTCATCTTACCGCAATTGTGGATGTACATGTTGCGCAGTCGTATCTTGGAGGCTCCGTTCCTGCAGTCCAGCTGCTGCGTGTGAAGGCCCGCCTCCTCTCTCTGCTGCCACAGCTGGATCCAGCGGATGTCACAGCCACAGTCGAACACCACTCCATCCAGACGTCTTGAGAGAAAATTGAGGAATGGCATGTTTAATCACAGGCACACAGATGTAAACAAACAGGAGCATCATGAGTAATTTTGGCAACATAAAAAGAAGGAGCGCAAAGTATTTGGGAAGGCATCAGCCCCCATCATGAAATCAAAGAAATTCAAAGGCAACTTTAAACATTTAATTAGTTTAAATCAAAGATTTCCTTTTAAAATAGTCTCCAATTTTCCTTCTTTTCAGGGTTATTGCTACAGGATGCAACTCAAAGACCAGCAGTTGGGTTGGAAAACACAAACATTAGCTGTGGCTTGTGTTGCCTGCAGCATCTAGCCTGGAGCAGGTCTTTGGAGTCAGCTACGGCAATCTGGTAATCTCACACCTTTCTCACCCCACACCCACCTGGTTTTCATCGTTTGTACACACTGTATCAGATTTGAGTTGTTTCCTCTAGAGCCAGGGAATGTCTAATGGCTTCAGCTTATTGTGAGCTGAGGTATTTTTTCTTGGTCTATTTCCCCCCTGTTTTACCTCAGGGATTTTATGGTGACTTCTGAATACTCTAACAGCACAGGTGAGCACATGGCTCACTAGCGTACCTCAGTATCCCAATCTGCTGCTGCTCTACTATCAGACTGTTTAAAACACAACTTGTAGACACAGTCCCTTTCACTTTTACAATTATGGTAAAGTTTGGCAAAATCCTTGAGAAAACCCACTAATTTTAGCCTAATATACAATATTATCCGTTATTGATCCACCATTTACACTTGAAACGATCCTGTAGCTTTTTCATATACAGTCAAATTTAAAATTATTGAATTGTTTCTTAGTATTTTTAGTGCTAAAATAGCAATCAATTGTGTGATAAAATATTTAAAAACAGAGTACAATCAAAGCAGAGTTTACTTGTGCTTTTATTAAAGCAGCACATGCACAAATGATCGACATAAGAGACTAAATGATTGGATAGTGTGGTTATCACCTTACAACTGTCAGTTTGTCTTTCTACTTCTAAAACAGCATGATTCTACAAAGAATTGATGCTGAAATGTAACTATAGTAACTATAATGTTAGATTCAAGTAATAACTGGACACAGTCCACTTAATGTTGGCTACTGCTGGTTGCATTTAAGAGACAACATAACTTGCTTATTTTATAAACTGATCACAATTGAGACTACAATCCATTATTTTTACGATGGACCCGTTGCCTTCATTGATGCTGTGTGCAGGCAGTTACCCTAATGACCACTAGAGGTCAGATACTTTTCAAACAGAATTCTAGGCCCTGTCAGCCTCCATGAACAGTCATCCAACGGGAACGTATCTGGAGAGAGGAGAGTTTCTCGTTTTTGCTCATCTGACATTCACATTTAGTGTGTACGCAGATAGCAAGTTGCTTCAGATAAAAGTTACTAAGTGTGAAAACAACATTCATGTTTTTTTGGTACAGGCTTTTATTTTTCTCTTACTTTTTCCAGCCTAGCTGTAGTTTCAATCATACAGTCCATAGGGATTTTTATAAGAGAAATTGGACCTGGAAGGTGTTTTCTTAGGTTTCTTTTCAACAACCTGAAATGTTTGTTTGTTTGTAGAAAAGGCCAAATAAAATATCAAAAACTTCATTTGAAAAAAAAAACAAAAACCTTTGCATGTTGGCAAGGTGAAAACCTCCTGATTCAGTGCCCTGAGGCCTGAATCCAAGGCCAAGTGAATATAATTAGAATAGGCACAGAGGTGCAAGCAAGAGCAGGTTAGGTGCGTCAGAGGAGTATGAGCCATTGAGACGAGGTGTTCTCTGGTTACTTTGTCAAGTAGAAAGTAGATGCCTCTGCTTTGCTAACACGCTGTAGCTCCACCATCATGAAACTATAAATTAGTCTGGAGTCTGTATGGATTGAGAGGGTCTTATGCATGCATGGTGAAAAATTCATTTTCTTTAAGGGACTATACCCTATTTCACGTCCGGCTAGTTTTGGCGTGATGCTCTTTCTCCCCCGGGTTAATTTTCGGAACGTCCAGACTCCGATCAGCCAGTGATAGTGTTCCCATAGTGATCTGGTTTTAGTTACGACAGTTAAACCCCTTAGCCGAGAAAAAGCGTCACACAAAAGAAAAAAAACTAGCCGCTATCGCTAACTAAGCTAGCCGGCCGTGAAATCGGGTATTGTCCCTTTAAGTCAACTAGTCCTAATCAATGAGTACATGTGCACACGTACATGAGGCTGGTCATCCAGCACCATTCTGGACATCCTGCAAACTTTCTTTGATTCTCATTTCATAGATAAACTAGATAAACTAGATTTAAGTCTTTAAAATAATTTTTGTGTGATAATTATAATTTATAGTTTAGAGAAAGTTACTAATGTAATTTTTTTATAAATTTAAAAGCTACTTACATTTCATGGTGCAAAATTACAAATATTGTTTACCTTCCATGTTGCTGTGAACATATGACAATGAGTTTTAATTCCCCTTTAATCCAGAATAAAAGTTTAGTCCACTTTAAAGAGATGTAAAATGACCACATAAACACCCAATACTGAATGAAAAAGATATTTCAGAATTAAACTTAATTCTGAAGTGTTTGGTTTATCCCCCTTTTAATTCTGAATCAAATAATTCTTCCATCAGGTAGCCTATACTTTGTCCGTTGTTAAGTCAGTTCCAGTTATTGTGAGCATGCTTGTTGCTAAGTCTATTTATGTGAAAGTAAAGAAGTATGCTAGTGAAAAGAAAATGACTCATATTGTGTGGTTTTTCCATATTTTGTCAAACAGAAAGGAATCCGGTAGACATAGGAACGCCACTTCCGCCCACACCGTCCAATCAGAACCCTTCCTAACCCTGATATCTATAGTGGAATCGAGAAAATGGAAAATTTTTCGTATAAATTTTTATTTGGAATTATTATTTCAAAGCAAACCCGGAGAAGAATACTTTAATTCTGAATTTAAAAACATCATTTTCCATAGCCATTGTGCTTCCAACATAAAATAATGGTGAAAAAATACCAACTAAAATATTCTTTATATTCACAATTAGAAATGCAAATTTCCATTGAAAATTGAATAAACAACAAAATTATGATTCTGTCAGATGTTCTGTTAAAGAAATGTAATTAAAAGATTTAGGGAATTGATCTTTACCGTGTTTTCCTCCAGCAGCGTGTTGCATCAGAAAGAAACAGGCTTCTAAGTAGCCTAATTGTTTTGGGGCCTGGTGTGTTGTTCAGGGACAGCTGAGAATGTTCATGAATTTGGGGATGTAAGTGCTCTCTGTGGGTTGCATGTCGTCCATTAATATGGTAAATAGAGAGCATAAAAGGCTAACCAGGCTGTATTGTCTGATTCCACTAGGGGGTATCACTGTAAACAAGTATGCTTGAAAATTGGGTTTGTGACAAATTGTTAAAACAGTTTTATAAGTAGAATTTCCCCAGATTCAGCTTAAATGAATCATAGTTCAGATAATAAGTGTGCTATGTAACTATTGTTTTTTATCTGTAGTGAGCTCAACATTAACCTACAACTGAACCAATAGTGACTAAAGAATGTCATGCAGCATCACCGGGGTTCTGTCCACCATTTTGAGTGAATGGTCACATCTAAATTTTAAGCTTTCTCACTGAGAAGTTATTTTTTTTCTAAAAACCCTCTAGATAAGCTCAGAAAGAAAAGTGAAGAGTCATTCCAAATCAAAAATACTGATTAGGACTTATATCCTTGCAAGCTGATGAACCACAAATGAAGTTCAGGTTTAGATGCATTGCCTCCTGTTTCAGTCTCAGACAGCGGTGCTTGTACCTCTTGACTGGTGTGAGGTCCTACACATGTTATGGATTTTAAAGCTATTGATTATTAAATGTGCATGCAGCCGTTTTATAACCAGGGGCCTGTACTACGAAGCCAGGATTTCTCTCTGTTACCTAGGTTGACTTAACTAGACATCTGCAATATTGATTTACGGTACTGCAAAGCTGGTTATCAACTCCGTAACTCAACCCGGGGTTTCCCTGTCTGGATCAGTGCGCGTTCACATAAAAGGGGTGGAGACTGCAGCGTCTGACCAATCAGCGAGGGGATTCCTTGCAAGCTGTAGGGCATGCTTAAAGCGCAGACAATTATTCTTCAGAAACTTTAAAGAATTTAAACACAGTATGAGGCCTAAAACAACACTGTTGTTGCTGTTTCAGCTTCAGTCAGCAGGAATTTCAGACTTTATTAATGTACAAATTTATCAGATTAGGCCTCATTATTATTTCATCGGACAATATAAACGAACAGCACCCTGATCACTTTATTACAGTTCAGACGTTTCGGACAGCTTCCTCCCTTTCCTTTATATTTCTTCTGTGTGACTGTTACCGACATGAATTAAGTTATGGGCAGATTCCGATTAATTATTAAGTTTCAGAAACTGGATAAGAAAGAAATAGTTAGATTTATGGAGTGATCCGGATATTTTCTGCATCCAAGTATTAAAAAATATATATATTCTGGGGAAATCTGAATAATTTCACCTTCAGTGGAGTTAAATTAAAAATAACGCCCACATTAACTGGCAGTCAATAAAATAAGGTGGTGAGGTCTGCGTCCTCTGACTGCTTCTAGTTCATGACTTCTCTGCATTTATGTTTGAATATTTATTCCGTGACAGCGCGAGAAGTTGCTCCATAAAAGTTGTGTGTGAGAATTATTAT